>NQII01006916.1:523-107464 GCA_002778355.1 Clitarchus hookeri | reverse complement strand
CAGCAGTCCGTCAGTGGCGCGCGCCTCCTCCTGGCCGCCCAGCTCCCCGGACCCCGGCTCCGAGTTGCGCACCACGGACACTTCCTCCGACACCTACACACACACCGGACATACTCACTCTGCTGTGTGCCACGCCACCTCACCTGACAAGTGCCTCTCTCTACTATAGTTATTGTAAGGAATGTCTCCACATGTCACGGACAGTTCTTTGGAAATTAGTCGCCAAAGATTTTCTTGTAACTTTACACCTGCAACATTGTACGTCTAGAACACCATATTTCAGAAAAACCACAACATTTTTGAAGTTATACTTCTTTTGGCGCGTTGAGGGTAAAAGTTTAGTGTACAACGGAAGTTGCGCGCGCACAGTGTAACGAAATTCGACAGCGAANGCATGCGCGTATCGTCTAACTATACACACACGCAAGGTACACAACATACTTGGGGTTATATTAAAAACCGACAGGAGATCAGTTCATTTAATAGGCAAATTGAAAAACATTTAATTTATATAGTTTGAATTCAATTGTGAAATGGGACAAGATCTGAACGAATATGAGCGTGAAATGGTAACATACGTAATACAATGTTATTTTAGTCACGCCAAAGAAGTATAACTTGTAACGCGCGTGCGTAAGTACACGCACCCATTATTTATGTTTAGGCTATTCACGGTTGACTAAGCACTTTTGTAAACAACCTTTGCAAAATGCCTCTGTCTGGAATGCGCAGTAAACGACGCAGGGAAAGTAGTTATATGTCTTAACGTCGATTTAAAAGCGTTAGATACACATTTGTGGATAATGAAATTATTTCCTTTGTTTTATGTTTTAGTGTTGAAATTACCAACTTTATAAAATATTTACTTTTCTATAATTTTACAGTTTCACATGACCGACGCATGAATAACGTAGTCAACCTCGTGGAAATTTTAAATTTACACATGGTGGAGGAATACATAATGTGAGTACAAATAGATCTTAAGCAGGGCTTTCAAAGTGCTCAGTTTACAGCCTATAGTTCAATGTTTAAGGTTTCAAGAAATTTACTGTGATTTGTTTGTAATGTTACAAAAATATATTTGACAACTAGTTCCCGAAGTATACATTAAACGAATGACAAAAAATATATATTACAGTGTCGTCGGACTACTCTGGGCCTCCACCAAGGCGAACCTGTGTTCGTTTTCCTGCGAACTCTTCCGAACCTCCGCCCTGGGACACGTTGGCCGGCGGGTTTCTTACCGAAGTACTCTCGTTCTCCCTACCTCTCATTGGAACCATTTCTAGCCCTCACACTATTGGAAACACGAGAATTCAAACCACTTCCCACGCAACTACACATTTGGCAAGTCACAAGTTACGTTCTGTCACTGCAACTTGTATGCACTGCGGTAATACTGACAAACAACGGTTAGTAAGCATTCACGCCTGCCTGCTATTCTAAACTCAAGTACAGGAAATATTTACAAATATATTACATTTGATTGTGAACAAAGCGGATCAATAAAAGCTCAGTAACGGANTGCATTTGATTGTGAACAAAGCGGATCAATAAAAGCTCAGTAACGGAATTACACTTGTATACGAGTGATTTCTATTGGCGTTCGAAGAATTCCACAGCTGCAAAATGCTGATAATCAGTGCGTTCTTCTAACACTTCAATCGGTGCCAAGTTACTTTCTGCATTTATTTTAATGTATATGATCTATTTAAGTCTTTGATTGAAGTTTGTAGTATACAATAACTCTGCACATCGAAAAGAATCACCTAAAGAAGCAACTGCCAAAATCAGTTAAAATAATGAAACCAGACTCTACATGTTCGTACTTTAGAACTTAACGAACAAAATACATGTTACTGTGGTGAGGGCTTATTATCACCCGTNAGACTCTACATGTTCGTACTTTAGAACTTAACGAACAAAATACATGTTACTGTGGTGAGGGCTTATTATCACCCGTATGGGTAGCATTGTACGAATTGTGACACGTTCATTGTATTTTCGTTTGTAACTGGTATAGACTTTTCTCGTTCTCGTTATTTCATAAATTTCTCGTTTAGCAAAAAAAAGGTTTTTTTTTCTACCAAGCCTTCTTCAAAAAGGAAATATAACATTCCAATATCTGCACCAAAAATAAACGTAAAGAGTAGAATGTACCATGTTCAATGAGACTGAGTGTGGATCTAAGATTTAGGAACGCTGAACGATGTTTTTAGCGTCCTTGGGGGGGGAGGGGGTGACGGAGCAGCAGTGGAATGTAAGGATGGGGAAACGGGAGAGCCCCGAGAAAGCTCGCCGACCAGTGGCATCGTCCGGCACTATTTAACATGCGAGAAAATCCGGGGCCGGCCCTGCCGGGAATCGAATATGGTTCGCCTCGGTGGGAGGTGAGTGGTCTAGCCACTACACCATCGCGGCCCCTTAAAATAGTCGTAAGACTTGTCATTTTATTGAGAGAGTAATATGTGAAATTTATGGCAAATGAAGTCAATGTTTCTTACAGTTGAGACGAGATCGCATGTTTGTAACACAAGTACATTTCTGACAAATGGCACTGTTTCACTTGGATGTCGCATGAATAAAGTGGTGAGGCCCATGGTAATGTTACATCTAAATACGGTGGAAGGATACGTAATGGAAAGTAAAAGTAGCACCTTAAGGGCCTTGGCCACGAAAAAATTTGTTATTTTATATTTGTACCACATATGTTCTGTTCCATTTGTAGAAATTATCTATAACAACTTTTTCCTCCAGTAAAAGTTTTGTAGATCGCATGGTGTTTGCAAAATGAAGGGTCAAAGTCAAAATGTTACTGTTTTTGTAATGTACAAATAAAATGAACCAAACTGCTTGCAGAAAATTTATCAAGGCTAACTGAAAAGTCTAATCATAATTAATTTGAAGGCACGTTTTGCAAAAATTATTTTACAAAAATTCAGGGGCGGCCACAAAGAATGTGCTGGAATTTATTTATTTTGAACAATTTTTTTAAATAGCAAAAACAATTTATTTTACGATTTTATATATGTATTGAAGTAGCTTTTTGCAGTTTCTTCAAGTGCGAATGAGCTTATTTCTGTGCGTAAGTTAGCTGCTATTATTTGTACATTTGTAAAACAGTAAAATTGTGATTTGCACGTTTATTCATGCAAAAACTACGAGCTCAAATTTGTTTAGCGAGTAACAAGTAATTATCAACAAACGTATTGTGGTAGCGTGTTGGTGTGTGAGCGCTGTGTACAAGTGTGTGACGTCACCTGGTAGGAGTCCTTGGAGAGCGCCTGGTCGAGCACGCCGAGCAGGCGGTACTGCAGGCAGGACACGCCAGTCTTGTCCTGCAGGCAGGACTTGCGCAGCTGGTGCAGCGTGGCGTCGAGTCCTGGCGCCGCGGCGCCCAGGGCGAGCAGGCAGGAGAGCAGCAGTGCGGTCTGCATGGCGAGTGAGGATGCAGCGACGCCAGCTGGCTTTATATCCCCCTCCACCCCCTCCACGCATGTGACCCGCGACCCACCTCGCGCCGCGCATAGCAATGATCTGCCGGCCGCACTATGCCCCCTGGCCACTCCACGCCGCCTTCCGGCGCACTTCCTAACTACAGTATACTACGTTCAAGGTTACTTATCACTTTGTCAGTACAACCTTCGCAAAATCACCCCATTAAGGACGTGTTTGCTTCTTTCCTAGACACGACATGTAGTACAAGCGTTCTATGCTTGTGTTAACAGAAAACTACATTATTTTTAATTAAATTGAACTTTTACTTATGTAATTACAATATTTAATTTTTCATTTATAATTAATATAAATATAAACAGGGATAAATAAAGATGTGTATGGGCTTTCGCGGCCATTGTCTTTACAGCCATCTTGGCTTTCGAGGTTGAGTATCGTCATTGTGGAAGTGTTCTCCGACGTTTCGCCTCGCGTTGCAGCAGGCACCATCAGAGCTGCAGTACAACTGCACGCAATGTCGTGGCTCAATCTCGAAAGCCAAGATGGCTGTAGGGATAATACATGGTAAAAATAGTTCTTATGCAAAATATTATTACACTGAGTACGCACGAATCCGGCGCGTTGTCCCTTTAGTGTAGTTTGGTAGACTTGGTTAAGCTTAACCGAGTTTGCTATACTCAGGTTAGGAACAAAACGTCATTTCTGAAGGAAGAGTTTGGCGTAGGGGAAATTTCCGCCGCTAGGTGCGCAGTGTTCCAAAAAGGAACTTTTGATTATAACTTTAAACTACGTGAATAATAAAAGCGAAAGATTTTACTTAGTTACGAAGTTATTTTATATTTGATTTACGATTATTATAATTATATTATTTTTTAAAGTAGAAAATAAAGACAATGTGGTACATTTCCGACACTAGCGCTTATCTAGTGGCAAAAATGTTTGGTTAGCAATTTTGTAACACTGATCTTGCAACCTCTAGAGCCTTGAAGTGACCTTAGCCGAGACTAGGGAATCACAAGAAAGGGACAACGCACCGCATTCCTACGCACTCACGTTACTAATACTTTGCATGAGAACTATTTCTTACTAGGCATTACCAACACACATATTTACTCACTGCTTTTATCCATACTAATCATAAATTTAAAATTATAATTTACAGATAAAATATAACTGAAAGTTCAATTTAATGACAAATAAGGTAATTTCATGTTAATACAAGTATATAACGTTTGTGATACATGGTATCTATAGAAAAAAACAGAAAATGTCATACGTTTGGTGATTTTTCAAAGCTTCTATTAAAAAGTGTGAAAACCCGTGAATAGACCACATATACACTTTTCACGGTAATTGAACATTTCTGAAGGAACATTTATTATACCACATGTAAAACTAGCATTGTCATGGGCTTAACTGGAAGCCTGCAGTCAGTGTTTATTAGCGTATATGCAGTTAACAGGCAGTGCTTTTTTCTTCCAAAGGTTGATTTTAAAAATGTTTTCCGTGAACAACCTGTATTTAAGTTGCAGTCAGCGCAGCACCTGCTCGATTCCCAGACTTCTGCACAGTGCGTAATCTAACACACTCTGAAACAGTTTGTTCGAGGAGGAATATACTTGTTCGTGTAGATTAGCGGTTAGTTGAGCGTTTTTAAAAGCAACACCTGGAATCGCTGCTGTCCCAACCTGCATGTATTGTAACGGATACGGCGGNTTTTTAAAAGCAACACCTGGAATCGCTGCTGTCCCAACCTGCATGTATTGTAACGGATACGGCGGCTGGCAGGCGCCCAGTTAAGTTGTCAACCACGGATTGGATATAGTTCAATGTCTTAACATTGATGTAATTGTTAAGCAAACATTCGTGAACACTGACATTATTTCTTTTGCTTTCTATTTTTAATGCAAATAAATGTAAGTATTAGCTAGTTTTTTTTAAATATTTACATTGCAAATCATTTCAGCTTCATTTGACCGACGCACTAATAAAGTGGCCAGGCCCGTTACAATGTTACATGTAATACCACGTGTTACAAGAAATACAAATAAATTACCTGTAGGATAAAAACAATTATGTTGCCACAAAGAAATAAGAAAAATGTTGACATGATATGCACAGAATTTTTAATATAAAAATATTACAATTTTGTGGTAAGAAAGTTGGAAACTCAAGAGTGCCTTGCCATTGCCTCCTCGACCCTCGAACGGCCCTGCTGAAATGCGCAGAAAATTCATCAAAAGTAAATTTTTTGACTTCAAAACCTTGGAAACCTGATATAAGATATCTAAACTTAATACTTGTGAAATGTGATTTCATGAAATTTTTGTGGTAATTATTATCTTACTAATATTATACATGTGAAAGTCTGTGTGTGTGTGTTTGTTACCACTTAGCTCCATAACGACTGAACGGATTTTGATGAAATTTTGTATACAGGTACTTTAGGTCCTGGAATAGGACATAGGATACTTTTTATCCCGGAAAATTGTACAGTTCCTGTGGAATAACAACAAAACGTAATTCTTCAACGGCTGGAAACGTGACCAAAATATTTTTTTCCTCTGGTGTCAGAGTTTATCAGGCTGCCCAAGGACCTCTGAAATGGCTTGAACGACTGCTATTAATCGATAACAACCGGGATCGAATACTTAACGTGCCCCTCGAAGCCCAGAAGCGCTCAGATGTTATGCCACTAAACGGTCACCCATCAAAATGTGTGCCGCTGGGAACGTTGCTTAATTTTGGTGATCGATTAAGATCCCTCAGCCAAGCGCAAAAAGTAGTACCTAGTTACACTTATTTCTAAAGCCAAAACTTGATGAAACTCACGTTTTGATTTTCATACATCGACGCTGGAAAGTGGAAATGTGGTAACTACGCGATAGTTGCACAGATACACTCCAAAAACAATATCCTACTTCTTGGCTATCGGGTAAAAAATATTTCCTTCCTCTTGGGTAGCCGTAGTCAGTTAAAAATCTAGGCCAAAATAGTATAATTTTATAATTCTGTTTTCACATAAATGAATTGTCTTTTCCAAATTTATTTATTAGTGTATCACTGTAAAACTCAATTGTACCCGGGTGAAGCCGGGCCGGTTCTCTAGTCATTTATAAAACTCTCCCTCTCTACAGTTTTTCCAACTTTACATAATTTTCACAATTTTTCTTATGGTAAAACCCTTGAACATTTCCCATTTTTACCAGTATTTTTTTCTGGAGTTCCCAGAAAGGTTTATGTTTGTAAAATTTTTGTGTATTATTATAGTTGTAATGGATTTCATTATGAGTTTGAATATTTTTTCCTTGAAACTACACTTTTCCATCTGCAATCACTTTCAGAAAACAAACATAGCCAATATTTCTTTCTGCAAAATTTGAGTAATGTTTCACACCTCTGGTAAATTGTTCATTAAATTTTCTACTAAAACTAGTACATCAGAAGTTTCGTCCATGGAAATACAGTCAGTTTCCACTCGTACAGAAATAATCTATAAAGAGGAAACATACACTAATTCAACTAAGAAAGTGGACAAACTACATCACATTAGGGAATCGGTTCTCTGTGCAAGTGGTTCTGGTTTTCAATTCCATGAAAGAACGTCTGTGTGTGCGGAAGGTTATTACTCCTGAGGCATATCCTTGACCAACTCAGACATACGATGGCTCATATCAGCATACAACAATGGCTATGTAAACACTACTCCACGCACAATTTCACCCCATTGTTGGCATTGTAACAGTGATAACCAACACTTCTATTGTTGGACCGTTTCCGCAGTGGTACATGAAATGTTCAAGTGAATCCAGTGACAGAAGATAAAGCATCATCTTTGATTTACTGATCACAAACTTTGTTTGCGGTAGTTTCAGTGGAAACTGGGGGCTACGACTGCGAGCACGCCAATCACTTCATGTCTCGCTAATTCATTACACATTTTTTTTTGCAGTGAAAGATTATGCTGTGAGCAGGACCATGTATTTACACCAACTCATCACAAAGTTTACAGGTTGACCTGGAGATATACTTTTCACCAGAAAAGTAGGTAATGAGATTGATGATGCTTCCAACTAGTGCCACAAAAGGGAATACTTCAATATCCCTAGGGGCCGCAGTGGTGTAGTGGTCAGACTACTCGCCTCCCACATAGGCAAACCGGGTTCGATTCCCGGCGAGGCTGATCCCAGATCTTCGCACGTGGGAATTGTGCAAGATGATGTCACTGGTCGGCGGGTTTTCTCGGGGATCTCCCGTTTCCCCCGACCTTGCATTCTGGCGCTGCTCCATACTCGCTTCGCCCTCGGATCTTCCCACTCCACTTCACCACAGTCTCCACTTTAGTATTCCTACTTGCCTTACATATATGTTATTTCACATTTACCAAATATTTTCTCTTCTGAAAACATAACTTAGGAAATATTTTTGCAAATTTGATAAGTAATACACCAACACAAAGTTAACAAAAAAAAAAAAAGATTACATTTAAGTAGGTTTTAGTAACTGAAAATAATTACAGATGCAAATTTAAAGCTAAATTCTGTCAAATTTAGCTTATCAAATTTAAAGATGAAATAAAATTAAATGACTGAATTTAGATGTAAACTAATTGCAACATGTTTCAGTACAAATATGCCTGTTAATTTTTTTTAACATTATAAAAGATATCAATTACATTTCACAACTACAGAAATTTTTCATAGAAAACAATTTGAGCTACAGTAGTTACAAAGTCAGCAATTTGCTCTCAAGGCCTCAATGTTAAGAGCCACCCAAATCTCTCCACTCCACAAAGTCACAGGGAGAGAGAGAGAGAGAGAGAGAGAGAGAGAGGAGTATATACTGTGCATTTCTGACAAAGTACTAAAGTTGTCTCTCTATGTAACTGCAAAGCCAGCTAACATTACATTTAATCATTAACATAAATTAAAATTAATATTTAAAAGTGCTTCAGTGTTGTCACTAACGACTAAATTAACAAGATACTCATATTTTTATGATTAACAGTTTAAATTAATCACAAGTTTTAGTAATACCAACCACTCCTCCACTAATCCATTAGCTGCAGAGAAGAAATACCTCAGAAATACCTAAGAAATAAGTAGAACTTATTAACTACCTTATAAGTATCTGCACACTGGTTTGACTAAAATTAATCTAAAAAATTTTCTTGCTTACCTCAAGAAAATTTATTGTTTGAAAATCAACCAAACCCTACGAATTTGTTTGCATGAATAATTTTTCCTTAAATATTGATTTTGTCCTATTTTCCCCTTATTGTTGAAATCCTGGCTAGACTCATGAACATGTTTTTATGTCTGTATCCAACTGATTCTTGAGACTTTATAAGATGCCTACTTTTAAAAGTACGGCAAGGTTATATGTTTGAATTATTTAAAATAATAGCTTTACAAAAGTTAATTCCATTTTGGTTTTTCTCTAATTTTTATGACGTAGTTAAATCTATATATATATATATATAAATGTTGGGTCCGTTTGTTCGGGCGCTATATAACTCCCGAAAAAGTCAACCCATNGAAGCAAGGCGATGCGGTTCCTGGTCATCCGGATGTGCGTTCTACTGATGCTCTTGGTCGTATTTACACAGTTCATCCGAAGAATGATGAATGCTTCTATTTGCGGTTGTTGCTGGTGAATGTTCGTGGGCCAACATCATTTGAATCACTACGAACTGTTAATGGTATTGTGTGCCCAACATTTTGTGCTGCATGTCAAGAGCTCAATTTGCTTGAAAACGATACTCATTGGGACACGACAATCGCCGAAGCAATTATTTCTGCAACTCTAAGTCAGATACGCACATTATTTGATATCATCATTTCGACAAGCTTCCCATCGAATTAACGTGACCTGTGGAACAAATACAAAGATGACATGTCAGAAGACATTTTACATAGAATTCGTGTCAGTTCAAGAAANTCATTACGGTCGGCCAGATCTATTTATTACCTTTACGTGCAATCCGAAATGGATAGAAATTGTTGAAATGCTGCTTGCCGGACAAACATCAAGTGATCGGCACGACATCACCGCACGTGTCTTCAAGCAAAAAATCCGGTCGCTGATGAACTACATTGTTAAGCAACGCGTCTTTGGGAATACTCGATGCTGGATGTATTCAACCGAATGGCAAAAAAAGAGGCTTGCCGCATGCACACATTCTCATTTGGTTAGTTGAAAGAATTCGACCAGATCAAATAGATGATATCATATGTGCCGAGATTCCTGATCCCGAAACCGATCCAGACCTACATGATGTTGTAATTACGAATATGATTCATGGACCGTGTGGCGCCATCAACCCCCAATCACCGTGCATGGTAAACGGCAAGTGTTCCAAACGTTATCCACGAAAATTGACGGCGGAGACCATCACTGGCAACGATGGGTATCCACAGTATCGGCGTCGATCACCCGATGATAACGGTCGAACTATCACAAGGAAAGTGAAAGGAAACGATTTCGTGGTCGACAACAGTTGGATTGTTCCATATTCGACACTTCTTTCCAAAACATTCAAGACACATTGCAACGTTGAGTATTGCAATTCGGTGAAGTCCATCAAATACATCTGCAAATATGTCACGAAAGGCAGCGATATGGCGGTTTTTGGCATCCAAACCTCCAATACCAACGATGAAATTACGCGCTATCAAGTTGGTCGATATGTGAACTGCAATGAGGCGATTTGGCGTATATTCTCATTCCCTATTCACGAACGTCATCCCACTGTTGTACATTTGGCGGTGCATCTGGAGAATGGTCAAAGAGTTTATTTCACCGCGTCAAATGTTGCTCAACGTGCTGAAGCACCTCCAGCGACAACATTGACCAGATTCTTTGAGATTTGCCAAAGCGATCCGTTTGCACGAACGTTGCTTAACTCGGAGATGCCACATTATTACACTTGGAACGCTTCATCGAAGAAATTTCAACGTCGGAAGCAAGGCGATGCGGTTCCTGGTCATCCGGATGTGCGTTCTACTGGTGCTCTTGGTCGTATTTACAGAGTTCATCCGAAGAATGATGAATGCTTCTATTTGCGGTTGTTGCTGGTGAATGTTCGTGGGCCAACATCATTTGAATCACTACGAACTGTTAATGGTATAGTGTGCCCAACATTTCGTGCTGCATGTCAAGAGCTCAATTTGCTTGAAAACGATACTCATTGGGACACGACAATCGCTGAAGCAATTATTTCTGCAACTCCAAGTCAGATACGCACATTATTTGCTATCATCATTTCGACATGCTTCCCATCGAATCCTTGTTACCTGTGGAACAAATACAAAGATGACATGTCAGAAGACATTTTACATAGAATTGCACAGTCAAGTTCTTTAGCCGATCTTGAGGTGAATGATGAGATGCATAAACAGGCTTTGCTCTTGATCGAAGACGTGTGTTACCTCATGTGCGGCAGTTTGTTAGTCAGGTTAGGAATGCCAGCGCCAGATCGAGGAATGAATGACGCATTTAATCGAGAATTAGAACGAGAACGTGAATATGATCGACATTAATTAGACCAATCAGTTCAAACGAATGTGTTCCTGTTGAACCCCCAACAGAAAGAAGTGTATGATACATTAATCAAGGAAATTGATGAGGGAAATGGTAGCTTATTTTTCCTGGATGCCCCCGGTGGAACTGGGAAGACATACCTCATGTAATTGATTTTGGCCACTGTTCGAACGAGATCCGACAAACGCCATCGTCAACGAAGAAGACCTTATGCGGCCACATTGTTAGAAGTATGCCGTACGGCTCATTCAGTGTTTACACTGCCGTTAAACCTTCAAACTACTGAACAACCGACATGTAACATTGCGAAACGCTCCGCAATGGCCAAGGTTTTAGTAGCATCTAAAATCATCATCTGGGACGAATGCACAATGGCGCACAAACGCGCATTAGAAGCACTTGACCGAACATTGAAAGATCTGCGCAATGACTCGAGATGTTTTGGAGGCGCAATGATTTTACTGTCTGGCGACTTTCGCCAAACACTGCCAGTTATTCCAACTAGCTGACGACGGCTACTTTATTTGCGAACGGAGTTTAGTAGTTTTCTGTGGCGCTATGGGAAGAAACTTCAGCTGGCAGCAAACATGAGAGTTGCATTGCTGAACGATCCATCTGCTGGAGATTTCTCCAAGCANTCATCAAATCTGTGGCGCTATGTGAAGAAACTTCAGCTGGCAGCAAACATGAGAGTTGCATTTCTGAACGATCCATATGTTGGAGATTTCTCCAAGCAATTGCTGACTATCGGTAATGGCCGTGTTCCTGTCAACAAATTGAGCGGATTGATTTCATTTCCTCCGAATTTTTGCAATTTCATCTAATCGAAAGACGAGCTTATCAAGAAAGTGTTCNCAACAAATTGAGCGGATTGATTTGATTTCCTCAGAATTTTTGCAATTTCATCTCATCGAAAGACGAGCTTATCAAGAAAGTGTTCCCGAAAATCATTGCTAATCACAAAAATAACAAATGGTTGAGTGAGAGAGCAATTTTGGCCGCTAAGAACAAATATGTGGATGNGAAATTTTGGTGGCTAAGAACAAATATGTGGATGACTTAAATATAGTAATTCAGAATCAAATCGATGGTAATCTGCATTCATTTAAATCTACTGACTGTGTAATAAACGAAGACGAAGCCAACTGAATTTTTAANGGTAATCTGCATTCATTCAAATCTATTGACCGTGTGATAAACGAAGACGAAGCCCCCAACTATCCAACTGAATTTTTAAAATCTTTGGATGTGCCTGGCTTACCACCGCACCATTTACAACTGAAGGTTGGCTCGGTAGTAATAATGCTTCGAAATCTAAACCAACCAAAACTATGCAATGGAACGCGTTTGGTGATAAGAAAACTGATGACCAATGTGATTCACGCGAAGATACTCATGGGAAAATTTAAAGATGAGGAAGTTCTCATTCCGAGGATTCCTATGATCCCAACCGATATGCCCTTTGAGCTTAAACGACTTCAATTTCCGATTCGTCTTGCATTCGCCAGGACGATTAACAAATCTCAAGGCCAATCCTTGAGTATTTGTGGTCTGAATCTAGAAAATGCATGTTTTTCTCATGGTCAATAATACGTGGCATGTTCACGCGTCGGCAAACCATCGGCTTTATTTGTTCTTGCGCCTGATAACAAAACGANTTTAACCAAACGAAAAATGTCGTATATCACAAGGTGCTTCATTGAAGAAAGTCTAACGCGAGTATAACCCATGCAGCAAAATACAGCTGGCACGCCATTGAAATACTTGATTTTTGTACTTTTATTGATTTTTTATTTTCTTTATATATATATTATCCTAATAAACTATTGAACTAAATAAATTTTGAGTATTAATTTTATTTTACGTTAATAAAATCCTAAATAAAGCTAAACTAAAAGTTAACACGACATTCATTGACTGTTAGGCAGTACGAAGTCCGTCGGGTCAGCTAGTAAATCATAATTGTCTGTGAGACCTTAGGCTACATTTGAAATTATCATTTGCTATATAATGTGGATTCTACAGCACATTTTTTTAGTTTATACAGCTCTCCAAGTCTAAAATAATGGAATTATGATCTTGTATGGAAAATATTATATGGTTTCATGTCCACTGGATGTTCACTTGATACGACCTAGAAACTGTTATAGGTATTTTGAAGCAATTTACGGACATATTCCGACTCTTGAGAACCACCAGTGACGCAAAAAGTTCAAGTACAATTATTATTCCTAAATAATTATTTAATTTTTCACTTGGTTTACGAGTTAATTCAAATTTTAATAGTTTGCATTAACTCATTCATCATTCATTTATTTCACATAAAAACCTTAACATTACGTATTTTCTCGAAGCCCATCAACACTGTTTACTCAAATCTTTACACTTAAGTCTTCATTTTTTTAAAAGTTCTGATATGAGTTCAGTACCAAATGTGCATCTTTTGTTTCAATAATTACACACTAAGTGTTGCTAATTATTACACTAAAATGGCACACTACTATACTTTATACATACCAAGGTAGTGGCAGATCTAAACATTGCCAGCAGCTAGCTTGTCGGATCACGATGTCCCTAGCAGCAACATACCACAGCCCAATGGTTTATACATACCAAGGTAGTGGCAGATCTAAACATTGCCAGCAGCTAGCTTGTCGGATCACGATGTCCCTAGCAGTAACATACCATAGCCCAATGATTTATTAATATATACTGTGAACCGACAAACCAGTCACTGGCTTTGATTGTGCCACTGGCAATGTTTATATCTGCTGCCACCTTGCAATGGATAAAGCATAAGTGCATCGTGCATACGTTAGCTCCCTGAAATACATGCTTGGTGTGGTACGATATTTAGATATATTCTGTGTACGTACAACCATGCCCTGAGTCTTTACCCACTTATCTGTCACTGCGATGGAACTTTCAGGTTAATCAAGGTTTTTGCGAATGAGTGTATTTTTGCGAATCTCTTGCACGTCACTGCATAATATCATGTCAGTAACCGAAGAAAGTATTACATATCCGTTATCTCTTTCAGCCTACATTTATACGGATATTACCACCTGAATAATTAAACCTTCTTATTCAGTTTTGAGTAACAGGCCATGATCATCCAGAATCTTTCGACAACACTACTATCGCACGTTCGATGTATTATCGAATTTCTTGTATTCGTGGTTCACCCTTGAATAGATCAAGCGTGGGAATACAAACTTTTCCTGTATCGTCGAAGTTATCTGGTCAATTTTTCAATCACCCTCAGTGGCACTACGTTGAAGGTCGTATAAATCATGCAAGTTGACTGTGTAAGCCCTATTATTACAAAAAACTGCACTTTGTGAGGAAAACACTAAACTCGGCATACATCATCTCCACACCTGCTGTCAACGTTTAGGAAGGGAAGCCACCTGAAACCTAATCCACAAACAAAATGGCGGCCGTATTTATTAAAACAGACAACATACATTTTTATTGCTTTCATCATTTTAATACATAGACTAACTGATCTAATTAAATTTATTGTTTTTGCAATACTGAAAAGCTCAAAAATGTCGCTGGAAGTTCATAAGATAAGACATCCAACATGCAAACAAAAAAAAAAATAGGTTTTCGATTTTTTGGGACATGTATCTTTAAAATTTAATATTTTACAACAACGTGTAATGCCAAATTTAAAGCTGAAATCCCTAATACTATTCACGAAGAAAACTTTTTGTTTGAAACACTTATCTTTAAGATGAAAGCATTTAAAATAAATTGCAACTGAAAACGTCGAAACAGTGTCACATCGTGTAGCGCATGGAAGTCCCTTAGAGCGTAAGACTTCTCTGACCTTGAACAATGCACCAGGGCAATGGCGTGAGCAGGAATATACATTTTTTGAAGTTACAAGTAGTTACAGGAAGTTACAGGTATAATTAATGAACCTACTTTTCTCTACCTGGGTAAAAAGAATTCACAATGGCCTTCTTAAAAACTTAGATAGTAGATAGGCATTAACGTATCGTTAACATTAATTTCATTACAGATGAAACCAGAAACCGACTCAACAGTATTGAAACAATTACAAATACACAAGTGCCTTACCAGGGACTCGAACCCAGAAACCTTATATGATAAGCTAGCATGCATTCAACCGCATTACGGAGGTCATATTCGGAGCATAAATTTCGGATTTAATAGTCTAATGCTTCTAACAATATGGTTTAATAACCTAAAATATTTACAGTGCCGCCATTTTGAAAATATGTGTCACAGAGAGACTTAAAATACGGAAGTCTACATGGGGTCAAGAATTTGGTGGAAATCAGTTCATTAGTCCCTGAAATATGGAATAAAAATCTTTGTTTTCTTATTAGTGCTATCTTAAAAAATTGCTTATGAAAGTTTTTGTATACGATGTTTCTAACATATATTGCACGCATAAAACGTTTAGTTGAATATTGTAAAATTGTTTAATAGGTATAACATACTTACCTACATTAATTATATTATTACCATTAAACATGGCTTACTTCACCTACAACATTATAGTTTACATAACCTACTGTAGTACCACATGCTTGAAAAAATTGATGGGAATCTGTTGATTGGTTATTGAGATATCACATAATAGATCACTTCATTTTCATCTGACTATTTTCATAAATGGAGAACAAAAAGTTTACGTGTCAACATATTCGATGGTTGTCATAGATACAGTTCACTAAGTTAAGTAAAAATCGGTTACATTGTTTCGTAGATATAGCACACCAAGGTTAACTGTTATTATAGCCTCCATTGTGAAAAAAGTTTCTGGCACACTTGAAACACATACATTAATATGACTAACCGCAGTACAAGTTCCTAGCGAGATTTGGTGGGAATCGGTTGATTGTTTCTCGAGACGAGACATCAAAACTTGATCTCTTCATGTCGAGCTATCTTACTACATGGCGGAGAAATGACTTTGTATAAACAAATATGATGGTTATAATAGATACTGGCAATAAAAGTTGCTTATTTAAAATTCGTTTCGTAGTTTCGTTGATATAACATACTGAGGTAAAATGTTTATATTACAGCCAGTCTAAAAATAATGGCTGACTCACTCAAAACAGATACATTTTCTTGGCCAGCCATATTGCTACTGGTTTGTCAAATTGAANACTTTCTATGTGATATATTACAAAATGGCTGACGACAGACTTTGTATAAGTACATTTGATGGTTAAAAAATATAATACCAGCATACAAAGTTAAGCTGGATTAAATTTCATGTTATAGATGAAATCGCGTACCAAGCAGCTTAAATGGCTATTTGGTCGCCATTTTTAAAGTAAGCATTTCGCCTTCTTAAAACATACTTTTCTAAATACCTGTTGCAGTACATCTTGTTTGCCAAATTTGGTAGGAATCGGTCAATTGTTTATTGAGACATGACATAAAATTTAATTATTTCCTGTGGCACTAACTTACAAAATGGCGAGGAAAAGTGGCTATGTGTCAGCACACACGATACTTGTAATATATACATTCAGCCTACAAAATTAGGGCGAATCGGTCAAACGGTATTGTAGATATACCAAATAAACGTAATATATTTCTATAGCCACGGTTTTGAAAAGAAGTTGTTAATATATTTAAATCGCATAACTTTACATGAAGTACCGTAGAATTACTTATCTGCATTCGGCTAAAAAGTGGGTCAGTAGTTTCTGAGTTATAAAATAAAAGCTATATTTCTGCATGTGTCGCTATCTTCCAAAATAGCGGACCAACAACAATATAGCTCTATAAATACAATGCTTCTAACATGCTGCGCTGTCAACATCAAAATTTTGGTATAAATAGGTTGAATGATTCGCGAGATATGACATGTCATTATACATTATGAGATGGCCGCCATATTGAAAGTAAGTGTCCGGTATGGTTGAACATTGTAAGTACTAAGTGCGATATGTGTATATGTGTACCGAAGGGAGACACACACGCCCAAGATACACACATACACACTGGCAAAGACACACAGACAGGGAAGTAGGCTAAACAAGAAGTTACTGAGGTAAATAATGACATGGGTGCAAGTAATTGTTAAATAAGTTCTTAAAAGCTATTTTGGTATGTAGAATTTGACATCTCGTTGAAAGCAATATCATAAGAGATGAAACTAGAAACATATGCAACAGTAGTGAGACAATTAAAAATACACACGTGCCTTACCCGTGACTCGAACACAGAAAACCTCTAACCATAAGATAGCGTGCAATCAACTGAATTACAGAGGTCGGATTCTCAGCATCAACTTCGGATTTAACAGTTTAATATTTCGAATGAAATGGTTTACTAACCTAAAATATTTACATGACCGTCATTTTTAAAATAAGTGACTAAGCCACTTGAAACATGTTAGTTTACGTGGCCTGCCGTAGCGCAACTTGTGTGAAGAATTAGGAAGAAATCGGTTTTCTGGTCCGTGGGATAGTGCATAAAAAACTTTATTTCCTTATTTGGCGCTGTCGTACAAAGTTGCCAACAAAAGAGGCACTGTATACGATGCTTATAATATATTATACTGGCAACATACAAAAGTTAGTTGAATTAGGTTAAGTGTTTAATATATGTAGAAAGCTTATCTAGATTATATATGAAGCCGCCATTTTTACATCGTTGTCTGACCCACTTAAATCAAGTATGTTTCCATGGACGTCTGTCGACTTTAGGGTATGTACAATTTGGTGGAAATTAGTTGAACTGTTCCAAAAAATATGGCAAGATGTTATATTTTTTTATCTGGCACCATTTTACAAATAAATGAGAAACATTGAATATTTGTGTGCATAATAGAAACTTCTAATGATTACTGTTAGTGTATACAATTTGGTAGAATTTTGTTTAATACAACATATATACAACATACCTATGACACTAAATTACTTATATCAACCTCATTGGAAACAGGGCTGCCGCGTCTGCATGCTACATTTGGCGGGAGTCGGTTGATTGGTCCTCGAGATGTGTTACAAAACCTTCATATATTTCATGTGACGATCTTCATAAATGGAGGACAAAAATTTTTTATTAGCCATTGATGATTGTATACTGCCAGTATACAAAGTTAAGTTAAATGGATCACATAGTTTCGTAAATATAGTACACTAAGCTAAAATTATTTTATAGCCACCATTTTGAAAATAAATCTCTGCTACACCTAAATAAATACACGTATTAATGTGGCATTCCGCAGCACAACTTCTTCGCCAAGTTTGGTAAGAAAGTGTTGATTGTTTCCCGAGACATGACATGAAATGACAGAAATGAGGCTCTGTATAGACACATTTGATCGTTTTAGTAGATACTGCCCGCACATTATTTAAGTTGGAATTTGTTTCGTTAGTAAAACATACTGAGTTAAAGTATTTGTATAGAGAAAATTCTAAAAATAAGTGCCTGGTCTACTTAAAACATGCCAGTTTACACCACCTGCTGCAATATTATTTGTTTACCAAATGAAGTAGAAATTTCTCAGTTGTTTTCCGAGATATTACATAAAAACGTTTTTTTATCGTGTTGTATATCTTACTCACAAAATGGCGGACAAAAGTTGCCCCATTTAAACGCATTTGGTAGTTGTAGTATATACTGCCATCATACAAAATTAAGTTTGAATTTATTTCATGGTTTCGGCGATAAAGCATACTAAAATAAAACGACTTTGAGACCATTAAAAAAAAAAAAGTACATTATTTGGTTTAAATCGGTTGAATGGTTCCCGAGATATGACATATCACACTAAACATTAGTATGGCTGCCATTTTGAAAGTCAGTACCCGGCGTGGTTGAAAACTATAAAAGTAAGTTGTCCTTACTAAGCGCTATATCTGTACATAGTTTGGTGAAATTCTCTTGACGCGTTCAAAAATCGGAAGGGCGGGACACTCACAGGCACACACACGTACACACACACACAGAGAGGATTATCTTTGGTTCACGTGTTGGATATCTCTTCTTATGGACTTCCAGCATTATGCCCATTAGTTAATATATTAAAATAATTAACGTAATTAAAAGCGTACATTGTCTGTTTTGGGAAATATGGCCTCCATTTTGTTCGGGGTTTAGGTTTCAGTTGGCTCCCCTTCCTAAACGTTGATAGTGGGTTTGGAGATGACGTATGTCAAGTTTGGTGTTTGCCTCATATAGTGCAGTGTTACCCGTTTCTCGTCCAAGTGCGATAACCCACCTTCCTCAAGGAGTTTCCTGTTCTATGACAGTACTTTACGCGTGAGAGGGCGCTGTTACAATGCCTCGTCGACATCCTTCTTCCCCTGACATTATCTCCTGGTGAATATTATAAAGTAAGGAGTGTTGGTGAATATTTTTAAGTAAAGTACTTAAGGAGTGTTGCATTTCTTTACTCCAAAACATGTTTCATGATATTTCGCACAATGTAACATAATGCAATCATAATTGAAATGTTTAGTAAATTAAATTCTGTTAAATACAAGTAGAGAAATTTTTCGCTTCCTATCATCTTTCTTCAATCACAACACCTCACGTCTCATCTGTTTCTAAGACTTGAAAAGCAAGCGGCATTCCAAAGACGTTCACCTCAACAGTTGCTCCAAGCGCAGTTGAAATGAGCCAAAGAGGAAAAAATACAAGATGTCAAAAACAGCTTTGTCCATTTCATTATGCTAGTATAGTAAGACAGTCCAAACAGTGAATGATAACAAAGTCCCCAAGGGTGCAGTCAACGATGCAGGAAGGATGATACGAAGACAGTCTTGGACTTATGGCATCAGCAGGACGTCCGAATAATACAACCAAAAAGGAATAACGTACCGTAACTCTAGAATGCAAATAAATGCAAGACTGAGTGCCCGCACATGGCGCATAGCTCATGAGAACTGTGCAAGAATGAAGGTTTATCAACAGTTAGAAGGACACAGAAGACCCAGTATTACTAAAGGAGTAACTAGGAAAAAAATAATTTGTAAATTAATTAAGTATAAAGATGAGAATAACTTCGCCGAGGACTCCACTGAAAAGTGAAACCAGTGGTGTGTGTGATGATGGTGCAGTCACAGACTAAAGTTAGTACAGTGTTTCGACCACGTGGACAAAATGATTTTAAGGCGCAGGACTTCAATATAATTTATAAAATGCAGATTCCACACAAATGGTAAATACGATAGAACCATGTGCAGAGGTTTGGTGGCATATAACCCTGGGGGAGTGTGAGAACTGATAATTACACAATTATATAAAAGTCAAAGTTTGTATGTGTACGTACATGTACAAATGCCTGTAAGGACAATCTATTCCATTCTGCTCTAAATATGGAATATGGAAGACATGAAAGTATTACTATGACAATTAATCCAAGAAAACTGTGCAGAAATGAAATCGCAGTTTTTCGCTATTCGACTTTCTTAATGTGATTCTGACAACTTACCCCAGTGAACATGTTTGGCACGAACGATACAGAATCATTAAATCGCTTTCCAAGCACCTCAGTTCCACAGCTAAAAATATGAGTAACTGAAGATTGGGGCTAAACAAGTTCCAGATACAGTAATAAGCTAGTTCAGAGAATACAAAATTGTTTGCTGTGGCATACCAGAAATGTGATTAAAATTATGGAAAAGCAAAGTCTGTACAAAACAAACATTTATGACAAATAATTATTTTTTAAGTCGGCCTATGGCTAAACTTCTTGTTAAATTTGATATATCGTGGAAAAAGGGCTCACAAAAGACAAAAGTCAGCAGTGAAAGTCGTCTACCTCAAATGTTCCGCCACACGTGTTTAGTTACACCAAATACAACTAACACGTAACTGAAATTGCAACATTCACATTGCAAAGGTCACCCCAAAAGAGGGCCGTAAGTAAACTATCTGAAAATGTATTAATTAATGTTTGTGACAAATGTCCTTATATTATGTTTAAGTTCCAACACGTCAGAGAGTCGAGGCTGTTTCCCATGATATAATTTTAAACAAGATTATTTTGTGCAATTGTAGATTTTTGTTTTACTCATGCCGTTATCGGTTTTCAAGTAATTAAAAACCCGAAGGGTACACGGGAGAAAAGGCGGATGTCTTATTTTATGTTTTCTGAGATTATCCAATGTGAAGATTTAAACTTTTAATAATGCGTATAGTAAAACATGTATAGAAATAACTGTATATGTGAGCTATCAACCAAGGATCTTACACCTGGTCAAAAAATGCCATAGGACTTGCAAATTAGCAAGCTTTTCCTGAATATTGCGAGTAAATAGAAACAAAGATTTGGGATGATAAGAATACAAACTCGCTAATGTTATGCATGTTAGGCGAAGGAGGAGGAACTTCATTCCTTTTCCGTTTACATTAATAAGATCTCTCTGGAAGAATGAACTCGATGACAGAAGTGGCGGGTAAGCATGATGTAGATCTTGGAACATTTATTTACAACATATTTCTCCCAGTGGTCATTCTAAGTGTCTCTGCATTGCACTATAGGATGATTCTAAAATCATGGGACAAACTTAAAGGTCTCGTTTTAAATGAGCCTAATGTTCGGTATAAGGGGGTCAAATAACTGGTTGATTGACGAGTCATTGTTTGTTTAACTTCTATGACATATAATGGCGAGAGCTTACTTCGTGCAGTCCTGAAATTACCCACCCAGTCTTCGGGTGTTTCGGCTGGATGTTTCTGATTTATTAGTGCCATATTTCTGTTGCACTTTAAATATGAGTGCCAACGAATTGTAAACACCATTTTCACATAAACTATACGTCTGGCATGGTGAACTACAAAATGGATAAACCGGAAAACAATCCAGTTTTTGCTATCGACGCGCACCATCACGTGAGATAGTCAGATGTTTAATCTATTTGCCAAATTCATAAAATATTAAACCATTTAACATATGACACACGCCATCTGCTGCTTTGCGCGAAGTTGTCTCTGGGTATGCATATAAAACAAATGCCCACTAGACAAAGCATGTATGTTGAAGGCGAACAGTGAAAACTGTCTGCGATAGTAGACTTAATTAAAGGATGTATTATGGAAAGGTAAATTATTTTGAAACTCCATTGCTATTTCAGATTACTTCTGTGACAAGTCTTGCAAATAGTCTACGCGCATGAAACACTTCAGCCTTTTTTTAAATGTGTAACTTGTTCTGAGTACCTAATTTATGTATTTCAGCTTCAGTTTTCCTATGCTCCCCAGCCTTTGTTAAGTGCCTCTACTATTTTATTTCTGCTTCTAATCTCAACTTCATATGTGTCTCATATACTGCATGTATCCGTGCGAGGATATCCAAAACGAATGTTGCATTTGTTGCAGAATATTTTCCATAGCTTTCGTTAGACACCGAAACACTGGGATTTTTAACAATAAACTTAGCATGCATGTCCTCAGTTTATAAGCTACCTGGCAAATCCACATTATGTGAGTAATGAAGACTGTCTACATTCAAAAGACTCAACGTGTCCCTCAATAGAACGACGTGACGTGTTGGTCCAGACAGTTTTTTTCGGTCGATTTGTTTGTTATCCGCGTCTATCAACGTGAGATTTTCCAGATAACTCAAGATTTCTTTGTAAAGTCTCTAGCCATTTGTTATAAATACTGAAGATAGAACAGAAACCTGTAACACACATACAACCTTCGACCGTATTCCCGTCTACAAACATTATAATCTTATATTTATTACTCTGATCTTGAAACCGTGTATTAAATTCTGCTTTCTTATACCTTCTTTGAGCAACGTTCACAATCTGTGTCAGACCAGATGAGTAACTTATTTGTTCGTTTCCAGATGCCGACAGATATACTCTGCAACAGGCTTCACCATGTTGTTTTCTGAAATGTTTGTAAAACATTTTACAATGACAATCTTCTCTTTGTTCATGTAACTTGAGTTTCTTTGTTACCTTAGTCATTCGACCTAAGATTGATCTATTTTCGTTGTTGATGCTCATGGTTTACCATTGTCGTCTTCGTACATTATAATATGAGCACTATGATGTAACACAAAAACCTCAACAGAGTAAACACAAATATCATAAACAGTTGAAAATCCACACAACGTTGCTACAAAACAGTGCTGAAACACACACTATTGGCGGTGTTACCATCTAAACAAACTGACCTTTCCCTTTCTTTCATTGTTTGACGTTGACATTCCCCTTTCTTCACGTATACTTGTTATCTAAAATACGTCATATTTTAATGAAAATCCCCTTTCTTTTGTTGAACATGTTCTCCAACTGTTGTTCTGCTCATCATTTACACATTGGCATTGTCCATTCATTTTTTGCCTTTCGTTTACATTCTTCCTTTTCTCCGTGTAACTCTCATATGTGAACTAAATTTAAAACAATAAAACAAGAAAGAATAAGTGCAAAGTAACAACTATCATGAAGCCGACATCAACACCTCGTAGGCAGACTCATGACTTCGGAGTCTATATTTCAATATGGTAGGTATGCATGGACTCAAACATTGCCTATATTTGTGACTTCTCTTCGTGACTCGCAGTATGAACTGAAATATATGCCAAACGTGAAGGTGGAAATTAGTGTGATCAAAAATAGTCATTTCGGTACTTCCACTAATAAGTAAAAATTTATTACACAGTTTAAAACATTTTTCTTCGAAAGATGAAAGTTACTATGACATAAATTTGTGGGAATGGAAATATATTTCCGTCATAGAAACTCGACAGTAAGGTAAATAAATACAACTATCCTTTGTGTTTGGTGAAAAACACACGTCTACTACACACGGAAATAAGTTTTTCTCTTATTTGTGCTCAAAGTTCTGGGACCTAAGACAACTTGTACTTTGCATTTTCAATATCTTCTGGAGAGAGAGCTTGTAGTTTCTTTATGTTGTCTCATTATTTACTAATTCTCATCTCATTCTTCATTCTTTGTCTTCTTTGTTTGCTCTCATTTGTTATTGGGCTAGATCGTACATTCATTCCTGAGTAATATACTTGGTACTGCATGGTTTTTGTTCAGTACTGTGTTGTGGTAAATTTTTCATTTAGACTTGCACTATTTTTAGTGTATTTTGCGCCGGATTGTTGGCCGTTGTGTCTGTTTTATTTTCGACAGCAAATTATCTTAAACCCATATAATAGTTATTTGACGTACAGTTGGCCAGTCTTATAATGTCACCTCTCTACAGGTATACCCGCCAGCATAAATACGGAATTATGACTTATGAAATGGATATTTCATGAATAGCGAACTGTACTTCTGTAAACAAAATTTTTACGTTGTTGTATTGATTTTAACATTTTATAGTGTTTTTATAGATTCCCTTGGTTGGATTTTTATTCAACACAGTCAATAAAAAAATGCACTTAAACTCCGAAAGCACTCAATTATAAATTCCATTGACGTTGAAACCCAGTAGGTAATAGGCCTGTGATGCCGTAGAAGCAACAGTACTTAATTTCACGTTCACAACTTACCGGGAAACCTTGTGTAGAATTAAGCGATAACTGCTGATATAATTGCGTAACTCGGAATTTTATACGGAAATCCTAAGTGGTTGAATACTACTATGAATACAGAAGAGAAGAATTTTATGCAAATTGGGATTAAAAACAAAATGCAACTAATGACGTAGGTGGTCATTAACTGAAGTACGCATTGTTGAGAATCTAGATTGCAAATTATATTATTAAAACAATTTAGAAGCTACTTCAAATGAATCAGAACTCCTTGTATAGGGTTTTCTTGAATTGGGGGATGAAATAAGTGGAAGTATAGGGGATAACTATTCCCCTTCACTAAAACAAACGGAGTAACAAGTTACTGTGCTCAAGTATGCGACACTGGTCTGATGGCTATGTTTAAAGATACCGATAAATGTTTATTTTTAAACTAGCATAAAGGCGGTCCTTGAGTAAAGCGCTCAGACGAACGCCTTTCGAGAAAACAGCTACAAAAGTCCGGATGAGAGTGGTTGTTCGCCTGACAGTAATGCAACCTGAAACCACATTTTGTTATCTCGAAGAAATCAATTATGTTACCCATCACATTTTCATAGATTTTATATCTCGATTTTAAAAAACACCATTTCATTCAAGAATGTTTTTGCTTCATTGCACGAAGTTTCTAATTATTTTGAAATATAATTTATATTCGCTGTTTTAAAGAACGCGCATCTTCCTTTACAATCACCTGAGGCTGTATCATATTTACTACATGTTTGCATAATCTCACAGGGGATCTCAGATGACATTGTATAATTGAGGGGCTTTACTAATGCTCTTTCCACTGCGTATTTGTACAAGTAATATTATTTTTATAAATTTGTATTAAATTTTTATTGCATTCAGATGAGCACTCGGAGAGTTCTGGAAATGTATTTACCGGAAGGGATGTAATAGGGCAGGAAGTGAGGTTAAATGTGAATTATAAAAGACAACAGAGAGGATTTAATTGAATTTCTTAAATATTACGTCCTTCGCTTTTATCTTAACTGTCCTCTTAACTATGACTGCAGAACTTTTATATGCGACAAAACTAAGTGAAAAGGTAGGAAGTTACATGCATGATACACGGAAAGACATAATTTGCCTGGAAAAACAATAACATGTGCCAACTCATTGTCAAACTGCATTACTTTGTGTTCCCATTCACAGTTATTTGATGGTTGAGAGTTGCTTTTATAGGTTACTTTCGTAATTCTGGTAATTTGATATGTATGTGCTATTGAATAAGCGGAGCTCGGTCTCTGAGTGCGGTTGCTCAGAATGGTCCATGTATAATTAAAATGTAATTATTATTCGAGCTTACGTAAATTTTGCCAAAAAGTCTGCAAAATATTTAAGGAAATATGGAAAACAACTGTAACATATCACAAAATCACTTAATAACGAACTATGAGGGAAATTAATGTAACAGGCTAGCCAACTAAGTAAGGAATACGGGAAAGGTGCGCAAAGTGTTGGTAATGCAAGTTTTATAGTACTTTAGAGAGTTATTTTAATATTTAACTAATATACGAAGAGACTTTGCTCAGCACACAAATTTTATAATCATTTGAAAATAGTATAAAATGTGGAATATTGGCACTTACTAACACCGGTTTAGGTCACTGGAAAAAGTTATAGGTAGTAGCACACGAGTCCGAACAAAAAAAAAATGTTTACCATCTCTGCAAACTGCGATAACTTCACTCAAAGGGAAGTGAAATAAACACAGTGTTCAGGATTCCTGAATAGTTCACGTACGTAACAACATTGTGATTACGGGCATACGAACTGGAAACGCGCCGTTAACAATGTACGTGGTGTAAATGGAAACGATTGTAAAACAGTAACAGATAAATTACTATATGTACATGAATTCCTTGAAAACGTATCTGGCATATTCGAGTTTTATTTAAAAACAAACCTAGTATTAAACTAAGGGCACTGGAAACTGCCGCGGCAGAGACAGTTTGCGCGCAAGTGTCTCGGCGGGTGGCGGCACAGCAGAGTGCCAACTAGCCAGAAGCAAAGAGGCGATGTGAGAGGGACTGAGAGGGTGGTGGTGCCGGAGCTTATAAAAGGGCAGGGGGAGGACAATGTGGTCGATAGAGAAAGCACGTTGACGTGGGGGGCCTGCCAAGCCCTCATTTCACTTGGCGTGTGGCGAGATCTGGACTGGCGATGCGCGCACCTCTGCACGTCTTCATCAAGGTCGTATCAAGGAAAGTTAGCCGGCCTGCAAGTGCCACGGAACTGTGTCGCACGTGGCTCCGCGCACCCCACTCTCTAGCACTCCCATTGCGGGACACAACGGGGACACTAACAGACACTGTCTGTGCTTGAAGAGCGCGTGGACGCTCAACACACTCGTCTACGTCTGAAGTACAGAATAACCGAGCTAGGCGACGGCTTGTGCCAACTTTGTGAGGAAATATTGTGACAGCGTGATACATTTTAGTCGGGCTCTTCATGACATTATAGTGGGCGCCATGTGCTATGCCAAAGAGATGTGCATGAGTAAAGACCGTTGAAACAAAGATTGTAAAGGACTCATCTTCGAGGTTGCCTGTAGCTGAAACGTGCTGAAAGTGTTTCAGTTGGCAGCAGTTAACAATAGTGTGCTAGCCGCGACGAAATATGCCGAGGAACATCTTGGGTTGGGCGTTCGGCTGCTGTCGATGGAAGAGCAGACACGGCTTCAAGCCTTAGCGCCGTGTAGTGTGTGTGTGTGTGTGTGTGTGTGTGTGTGTGATCACGCAGCTCAAGGCGTGTGTGATGGAAGACGAAACAGAATCCCGCACGCTAAGTAAACTGTGAACACCCACATCCACAAGGGATGCTCCTATACTGATAGTGGCACCGAAGTACTCCTTGTAATAGTAGCTCTTGTAAACCTCCTAGTGAAATGAGGGGAAAAGGGCCGTCGGCAACTATACGTCACTGAGCAGTTGAGCTCACGTGGCGAGGATTGTGTCGGAGCTCATCCCTGGCGCCAACACTCGAGTGGCGCTCACATCGTCCAGAACACGTTGCCGAAGTTAGAGTCGTCTTTCCCTTGTCTGTCCATAACCGCGCGTTGTGAAACACTGCCTTAGGCTTTGCGACTGCCGTAACAAACACATTTCCACTGCAACCTCCAGGGAGTAGCGTGTTATGAGAATCGTTAAAAACTAAATCTTACTTTTAAATTACCGCAGACATATTGTGTTGTGGGAGTAATTAGTCAGATCTGAGGCGATCTTCCTCGCCCGTACACTACAGAACAAAGAGGCCGAGCGAGCACCCGGTGTTAGGAGCCCGCGCTTCGTCTCGGGGGTGTCGACGGGCACGTGACGTCACCTGGATCGCTGAGCGCGAGGCAGTGGAAGGCCGCCTAACAGTAAACAAACCCGCGCTGGAGGCGAGCAGTGTCTAGATCCCGGCTGCGAGTGTGCATTGTCGTGCAGGAGCAGACACCAGCGCGTGCCGGCACGTAGGTGTGCGGCGTGAAGTGTGGAGGGGGTGAGCGCAGGGGAAGTGATATCGGCCGGGTTGTGCGGCGAGACCCAGTTGGCCGGCGATATCGGGGCCACGCCTTCCTGCCCAGCCTTCAGTATTCGACACGTACCTCGCCACACTCTTACCTCCGCCGAGCTAGCTTCCTCTCCTCGGCCCACCACGGTCCGGGGAGCGTGCAGGCCAGTGTCCAGGGAGGCTCGCTTTCCTCGGGCTACTCCCGCGTCCCCCCGCAGCTGCATTCCATCACTGTCCACACGCACCTCACCTCTTATAGACCATTCCGCATACATGCCGACCCTGCCTTCAAGGCGGCTGCAATGTGCACGTGTTTGTACTCTTCCACTTCTTATAACTCCCATACAAAGTTCTTCGCAGCTACACGGTTATGGTGCAATCACCTCCCGAAATATTGATCCGAAATATATCGTGTCAATTTTTTTAATGTCTCATTATTATTTTTAATAAATATAATATTCATTCTCATGCGCAATGTGGGAGATACAAAAATTTGTACTTGTAATTAATGCTTTTAAAAATAATGTACATATTTCCCTGAGTTTACTTTTAACTGCTCTTCGTTTTAAATTATTGTTATATACTTTTTTTCCCCACAGTAAATTTCGTAATTGTGAGGGATATTGTTAAATACACAATACAAATATTAAAACTTGACTGTGGTAAAATATAAAATGGTCAATGTTTTCATAACCTTAAAAATTAAGGTTTTTTTTAGCGTCTTAATTAATAATTCATGCCTTTAAAAGTCGAAACGCTTGCAGTTATCTTATGAATGATGGTTTACAAATTTAACACTGCCAAGTAAGAAGAGGTTAAAAAAAACTTAATTTATTTCGGTTTCACGTTTCAAATCATAACCAGAACTTTGGAGTAACTCATTTAGAGCACGTAAATTATATAATTTCTATAGTATATATAAATTGTCATCCTATACATTGTCTCACGAACGAGTGCACACTTCTGGTAGTTCTGAGAGTAGTTATGTTATGCCGTTTCCATGGTAACAATAGTGCATTTCTCCGCCACAGCTGATGTTTACAACATACTAACACTTGGCTGTCAAACTCTGCTTGGAATTTAAACATAAGCGTCTGCTGTGGCCTTGTATCAGATATAATTGCTTGGCCTATTAACTGAATAAATTTAGAATAAAAGTTCATAGAATATAGTAAAGATTTACGAACATCAATGCTAACACCCATACAGTTACAGAAAAATCGGAAAATCTGCAATAAATTAGTTGGTACTATGCAACGAGTCTTGTGTATAGGCGTGATATAAGAAAGCATAAAATACAATGGATAACACATTGGCTTTACCTTTTTCACATATAAGAGGAATGTGATTATTAATCTTTGTATAAACTATTTAGTTCATATTTTTTTAACCTAATATTACCATATTTCATTCAATGCGCAAACAGCCATGACCTTACAAGTAATGCGTTCAATCTAAGCATTGTTTTATTGGAAATATTATACTGTTGGAGAACTGATTAATAAATTACAGATGGAGAATTACACAAAGGGAGCCAAAATGAAACATAATTAAAACATTAACCGATAATGTTATTTACATAATATATTACGCACGTTGTAAACTTACTACTGCTAGTGAATGATGATAACGGCTGGTACAAGATGTTGACATAAGACGGTGTCTATTCTCCTTCACGTCTAGAAATTATATTAAGGATGAGCACATACTTGTGTTTTCGACCGTAAAGTTAAGACCAATATTTTAATTTTTTTAAACCTCAAACTAAATTCTGTTTTAAATGTATAACTCTATTTTCTCGTTTGTATGATATTTATATATTTTAATTTTCTCGAATTATTTAAATTTTATGTTAGAATGTTTATATTCATTATTATTCATAGATACTAATAAAAAGCTGATATCTCAAAGTGTGAAAAAGTTTAGAATAAAATATAATCTACTATAAGATTGGGGCCGCGGTGGTTCAGTGGTCGGCATGTTTTCTCGGCGATGTCCCTTCCATTCCGACGCTGCTCCATACTCACCTCGCTTCACCCTCATTGGCTCTCAAGATCTCGATTTTAAGACCCGCCCAAATCTCTTTACTCGCCTACAATAAGATTAATTTATATTTTGTTTGACTGTCGTTACTCAAAGTAGACTGTGATACATACTCGTAGCATTGTATTGGACATATATTGTAAGATGCATCCACTAAATACACCTACTGAAATGTTTCAGAAACTTGTTATAAGATTTACAAAATTTTGCCATCATCCTTTGTTTTGCCAATGATAGTAGAACAAATATGGGCTAAACGACTAGTAGTGTCACTTTGTCATAATATCTTTTTAAAAAAGATAAAGTTGGATAATGAAAAAAAAATACCATTTTCAAAATGTAAATAATTGTTATCTACTCCGAATCTAAAACTGACATCTGTTTCCAACTTTCATCTTGCCCCCTTCTATATATATGATCGCCTCCCCAAGTCTACCAAAACCCTGAGAGTATATAGAATTACGAAGCAGTTACAATTTTTTTTTGGGCCGGTGGCTTTTATCATACACCAATTATGAACCGTCTGAGCTACATATTACATACTACATATTACAAATAATTAGTTCTTTTTTAGTAACTGGAGTTTATTTTTAGTCCAATTTTTCGTCGATATTTCGAAAACGGTTGATTTTACGGCGTTCTCATTATAAATTTTCACCTATTAAGCCGTGAGGTGGGGAAAATTTATACATTGATATCCGGTCGCATTTTTTTCCCAACCCAAAAATGCATTATGTTCAACTACCTGTCGTTTACTATCCATCGAATTTACGGTTCTCTTATTTAACATGCAAACTCACCAAAATCAACATTTACTGTCGGCTCTTTTTAATGTACTATTTTTCCAGCTTTCGCATTTTCCTAGTTTCCCTCTTTTAAATACTTAACTAATAATTTTGTTTGTATTATTTTAATTATTTTACGAATGCCTCGCAAACCGTGCGTCTACGCTATATAAGAATATGCATACACTCAATCCGCCTACCTCCCTCCCCCACTACCGCAGACGTTGTGCGTCATTCTCTACATGCGCCATTCACTACTCTCGTTATTAGTCCTCTGCCCTTACTATTACGTCACTTCCCTCCAGGCCTTGGAAGGAATCCCTAGCTGCCCCTAACACATTGAAGTTGCGGTGTTCATACGAGGCAAGCGCCCCACTGCACCTACCCACTTTCATTTAAAGGACGTGTCTACCCTCTTCCTCTTGTCACGCCCTATTTGCATGTGCTCATTTGCTATCCCAGACAGTTAAAGCTACGAGCTCCGTGATTTGCATCACTCCACGCTCCTTGACCACTTCTATTCCCACAGTAACTGAGTTCAGTTGAGTTGAGAGATTTGGACGGCTCTTAACAAAGAGGTCTTGAGAGCCAACGAGGGTGAAATGAGGTGAGAATGGAGCAGTTCTGGAAAGCAAGGGCGTGGGGAAGGGAGATCCACGATTCCCACCTGCGAAAATCCGGGAGTGGCCCGGCCGGGGATTGAACCGGGCTCACATTGGTGGGGAGGGAGCAGTCTAACCACTCAGCCACCGTGGCCCCCACAGTAACTGATGTCTACGCCCATCCTACTCCTGCTGGCGCCCCTTTTACCAAGTTTCGTGGACTTACTTAAAATGGTTCGCTACCTCCAAAGTAGTTATGGCAGCACCTGCGTTAAACTGAGCACTTTTAAAAGTCCTTCTTAAAATGTATTTGAACGCACGTTGTGTATTCCTCCGCCTTATGACACTAACACTGTCATGGGCCTCGTCACGTTATTCATGCGCCGGTCCAGTAAAACTGAGAAGTTATCACAATTGTTTACGTAACACTTTTGATTGAATATTAGGATATGGAACAACTTCCCCGCCATCGTCTCCAACTTAACAGGTTGCATGTCACTCAGTGCGTCCGATAAAATGTATGCAGGTAGGAGCAGTGACTTTTTTCTAAGGTTGTTTTCAAAAGTGCTCACTTGGTCGCGAATAGCCTTTACATGCAAGCGAGCACGGACTGGCGTGTGTATGTGAGTGCCAGCGGAGTTCCCGTCGTCTGGTCGATCTATAACCACCAGCGCTCACCGTTCTGTTTCCCCACATACATCATATCAATATATGTACGTTACAACTGTATACATTTATATACAAGAAGTAAAAAAACATTTGCGACATAATTATAATTATATAAAATTTTACATTTTTCTAATGAATTGTGATAAGAAAAATACAGTGTTAATAGGTAACTTTATTATAATTATTACTAAATTTACAGAAATTCTTTGTTAAACACAAAACGTTGGCATTCTATTTTAAAAAATCGAAGTTGTTTAAATGTTCTCTAATTTGCTTGTAACGTTACGAAGTTAGTACGGGCTACTAATTTCCAAGGAACTACTTGTAAAAATACAAAAACAATATACGATGTGGAGCGACTTAGACATCTCCCCGCCACGGAGACATAAGTCAACCTTCTTTACACTTCTCGCCATACTCGTGTAAGAGTTACCGTACACATCACATCATATTTCAACCCCCTTGTCTTCTAGCACTGTCCAGAATACCACCAACTGTCCAGTATACCACCAACTGTCCCATATTCCAACAACTGTCCTGTATACCGCCAACTGTCCCATATACCAACAACTGTCCAGTATACCACCAACTGTCCCATATACCAACAACTGTCCTGTATACCACCAACTGTCCCATATACCAACAACTGTCCAGTATACCACCAACTGTCCCATATACCAACAACTGTCCTGTGTACCACCAACTGTCCTGTATACCATAACTGTCCAGTATACCACCAACTGTCCTGTATACCATAACTGTCCTGTATACCACCAACTGCCATGTATACCACCAACTGTCCTGTATACCACCAGCTGTCCTGTATACCACCAACTGTACAGTATACCACCAACCGTCCCATATACCAACAACTGTCCAGTATACCATCAACTGTACTGTATACCAACAACTGTCCTGTATACCATAACTGTCCTGTATACCACCAACTGTCCCGTATACCACCAACTGTCCAGTATAACAACTATCCAGTTTATCAACAAATGTCCAGTATACCAACAAATGTCCTGTATACCATAACTGTCCTGTATACCACCAACTGTCCAGTATACCAACAACTGTCCAGTATACCAACAACTGTCCAGTATACCAACAAATGTCCTTTATACCATAACTGTCCTGTATACCACCAACTGTCCCGTATACCACCAACTGTCCCGTATACCAACTATCCAGTTTATCAACAAATGTCCAGTATACCAACAAATGTCCTGTATACCATAACTGTCCTGTATACCACCAACTGTCCAGTATACCAACAACTGTCCAGTATACCAACAACTGTCCAGTATACCAACAAATGTCCTGTATACCAACAAATGTCCTTTATACCATAACTGTCCTGTATACCACCAACTGTCCCGTATACCACCAACTGTCCCGTATACCACCAACTGTCCAGTATACCAACAAATGTTCTGTATACCATAACTGTCCAGTATACCACCAGCTGTCCAGTACACCATAACTGTCCTGTATACCACCAACTGTCGTGTATACCACCAACTGTCCAGTATACCAACTGTCCAGTATACCAACAAATGTCCAGTATAACAACAACTGTCCAGTATACCACCAACTGTCCTGTATACCAACAACTGTCCAGTATACCAACAAATGTCCTGTATACCATAACTGTCCTGTATACCACCAACTGTACAGTATACCTGTTGGAGTGTGACATAAACGCAATTATATTATCTATGGCGGCGACACTAACACCGTCACCTCTATGTGTTTTTTGTTTTGTTGTTAATGTTCTTCCGACTGCTCGCTGAACTGTTGTTATATTATTATAATAAACTAAATACTTAAACTATAAATTACCACAATTTTATTTCATCAGGTTATGGGCCCAGTACGGCCGTTAAAGTAATAAAGTTGTGATAGTAATTCCGTTAGTAAAAAAAAAGTTTTTTTAGTTCCGCGAAGTTTTTTCTGATTTTTAAGTTAGCCGTTACAAAGCAAAAATTTGAATTTGCTCCGAAGTAACATGGCTATGTCTAACGTGCAAATAGGCAAATTATTGGGAAGAGAGAACTATAGCACCTGGAAGTTTGAGGTGCAAACGTTTTTACAGCACGAAGACTTGTGGGAGTGCGTTGAACCCGACGGCCGTGCAATAGATCCGAAGCGNGCAAACGTTTTTACAGCACGAAGACTTGTGGGAGTGCGTTGAACCCGACGGCCGTGCAATAGATCCGAAGCGTGACCTCAAGACTAAGTCGAAAATCATTTTGCTTGTGGATCCGATAAATTATATCCACGTTCAAGATGCAAAGACTTCTACCGAGGTATGGCAAAATCTACAGAATGCATTTGAAGACTCGGGTTTAACAAGAAAAGTTGGGTTACTCCGGGATTTGGTGAACACTACGCTAGATAGCTGTTCAAGTATTGAAGAATACGTCAATAAAATAGTAACCACAGCACACAAGTTGAGGAATATTGGATTTTGCGTAGACGATGAATGGTTGGGCACATTAATGTTGGCTGGCTTGCCGGAACAATTCAAGCCAATGATCATGGGGTTGGAGAGCTCCGGTGTAAAGATAAGTACAGACTCAATCAAAACGAAGCTACTGCAAGAAGTTAAGGAGTCAAGTGTCTCGGTTCTTTATACAAAGCATAAAAATACCCCCAAAAATAATTATCAAAATAACCAGTACAATAAGCCTGATAGCCCCCGAAGTCCCCGATGCTATAATTGCAACAAGTATGGACATTTCAGTAAATTCTGTAAAAGCAAAAGGAGAACTAATGATAAAGGTTTTGCAGCAGTTTTTTCAACAGTTCATGAACAAATTGACAGAGTGGAATGGTATGTAGATTCCGGCGCATCTTCACACATGACAAATGTATCTGACTGGATGTATGATGTCCGGGCACCTCCGATTCAACAGATAATGGTTGCCAACAGTACTTCAGTCGCCGTAGAAAAGATAGGTAATGTAAACCTGGATCTCTTGGGTGAAGATGGTAAAATAAATCACATACAGGTGAGAGATATTTTATATGTTCCACAATTAAGTACCAACTTGTTATCAGTGAGTCAGTTGGCAAAGAATAACTGTCAAGTTATATTTAATAAAACTGGCTGTGAGATTTACAATGCACAAAAGCAATTAGTAGCATCTGCTAGACTGACTAATAACATGTATAAATTAAATATATGTCAAGGAAATGCAATGATTTCAAAACCAGAGGGTCAGAGCTTAGATATTTGGCACCGGAGAATGGGACATCTAAATTACAAGGATGTTACTAGATTGCCATCATGTACTGAGGGTGTACAATTATCCAATACTAAAGACAGTGAAAGTAATTGCATTCCGTGTTTAAAGGGTAAACATTCAAAACTTCCGTTTAAGAATATTGGCTCCAGGGCAACGGCCCCACTAGAGATAATACACTCGGATTTGTGTGGCCCTATGGAGATGCCCTCAATGGGAGGAGCCAGGTATTTCATCACCTTTGTTGATGACTATTCTAGAAAAGTTGCTGTTTACTTTCTAAAAAACAAAATGAATATAAAAGAAGTCTTTGAAGTATATAAAAAGGAAATGGAAAATCAACTGGAGAGTAAGATAAAAACTCTTCGCACCGACAATGGTTTAGAATATATTAATAATCATTTGTCTAATTATTTGTCAGGTTCCGGCATCAAGCATCAGACTACCACGCCGTACACGCCTGAACAAAACGGGCTTGCCGAGCGAATGAATCGCACACTCGTCGAGCGCGCTAGATGCATGTTGAATGATGCTGGACTTTCAAAGCAATATTGGGCAGAGGCAGTGGAGACAGCTGCTCACATAGTAAATCGTTCTCCGACTAGAGTCCTTGACTACGTGACACCCGAAGAGAAACTGACAGGTATCAAACCAAACCTTTCTCATTTAAGAATATTTGGCTGCAAAGCCATGGTTCACGTGCCAAAGGAGAAAAGATTGAAGTGGGATTCAAAATCTGCAGAAATGATATTTCTGGGATATTGCGAAAATACCAAAGGGTACAGATTATTGAATCCAAATACAAAGAAGATTACTAAGAGCAGGAATGTCATATTTCTAGAAGACTGCCACTATGATAAAACTATATCTAATGTGAACCCCAATACCACATTACAGATGTCTATGCCGTTGGAGGAACCTGCTCAAGCTCAGATTCAGACAGAAGATAACCCTGGCTCCGCAAACCACGACCAGAGTATCTCTACACTGATATCAGACGACAGTTTTAACTCTACAAGAGAAGTGTCTGATCGAGAAGATGAAACCTATGAACCGAGCACTGACAGTTCCTATGACTCTCCGAATAAATATGTAAACACGAGACCACGTAGAAGAAAACCAGTTTCTATAGAAAAGGATGGAGACTTACACTATGCATGTTGGGCTGTAAGTGAGGATCCCTCATCTCTAGAAGAGGCTCTATCTAGCTCTGAATCCAGTCATTGGAGTAAAGCTATGGATGATGAGTACAACTCATTAAAGAAAAATAATACCTGGTTGTTGTGTGATTTGCCTGCCGGTAAGAAAGCTATATCCTGTAAATGGGTTTTTAAAACCAAAAGAGATGAAAAAGGCAATATAGCAAAATACAAGGCAAGATTAGTGATCAAAGGATGCGCTCAAAGAAAAGGATTGGATTACAATGAAGTTTATTCTCCGGTAATCAGATATACATCCCTGAGATATTTGTTTGCATTAGCAGTGAAATATAATTTGCAAATGCACCAGATGGATGCCGTGTCTGCCTTCTTACAGGGCGAAATAGAAGAACAAATATATATGAGTCAACCTTCTAACTTCAAAGAAAATGATACACAAGTATGCTTATTAAAAAAGTCATTATATGGACTAAAGCAAGCCAGTAGACTGTGGAATCAGAAACTGAGCAATACACTTAAAGAAATAGGTCTGTTGCAGTCATTACTTGATCCTTGTATTTATTATAGGATTGAGAATGATGATATAACGTTTTTAGCTGTATACGTAGATGATATAATTTTGTATACAAGCTCTACGAGTACTAGAGATTATATCAAGAAGAACTTATTTTCCAAATTTGAAATGAAGGACTTGGGAGAACTTAAATACTGCCTGGGTTTGCATGTACATCAAGACAGAAAACATGGGACTATAAGTATTGACCAGCAGAAATATATACAAGAAATATTAAGCAAATATGGTATGTCAAGTTGTAAGGGTGTAAAAACACCTATTGATCCAAAAACAAAGTTTAACTCGAATGAAGAAGAAAATTCAATGGCAGATACAGTTCCATATCATGAAATAATTGGATCATTGTTATATTTATCACAAGGAACCCGTCCCGACATATCCTATGCTGTAAATGCTCTGAGTAGATTTAATTCAAGACCGGAAATGCAGCATTGGATGGCGCTGAAGCGAGTCTTGAGATACTTGAAACATACTCAAAACTACGCATTAACTTTTAAGAAAAATAATGAAGAGAATATAATACATGGCTATTGCGATGCAGATTGGGCAAGCAATGAAGAACACAGAAGATCATGTACCGGCTATGTATTTATATTTCAGGGTGGCGCAATTACGTGGAACTCACGTCGGCAACAAACTGTTGCGTTGTCCACTACCGAGGCTGAATACATGTCTCCTTCCAGCTGCACTCAAGAGGCTATGTGGCTCAGACAACTGCAGGAGGAAATATGGCCACACTTAGCCGCTATACCTGTTATTGTTTTCTGTGATAACCAAAGCGCGATTAAACTTTCAGGTTCTGAAAACTATCATTCCAGGACCAAGCATATCGACGTACGTCATCACTTTGTACGTGACAAAGTACAATTGAAGAAGATAGTCATCAAGTACGTTCAGACAAATGAGATGGTGGCCGACGCGCTGACTAAAGGGACACCTCAACTGAAGCTTGATTACTGCTCAACCAGAATGGGTTTATGTCCAAGGGAGGATGTTGGAGTGTGACATAAACGCAATTATATTATCTATGGCGGCGACACTAACACCGTCACCTCTATGTGTTTTTTGTTTTGTTGTTAATGTTCTTCCGACTGCTCGCTGAACTGTTGTTATATTATTATAATAAACTAAATTTTTAAACTATAAATTACCACAAGTTTTATTTCATCATATACCAACAAATGTCCTGTATACCATAACTGTCCAGTATACCACCAGCTGTCCAGTACACCATAACTGTCCTGTATACCACCAACTGTCCTGTATACCACCAACTGTCCTGTATACCACCAACTATCCAGTATACTACCAACTGTCTGGTTACGTCAACATGAGGTATGGGGTCCCACTCGCCTCACAATGAGATGCTATACAAGTCACTGCTCACTGGCGTTCTTCACTGCACACTCAAAGCACGTTGGCTACTCTAATGTTTAGTCGTCAACAATAGTTTTAGTAATTATTATTAAAGAAGGACAGGAGATAGTGTTTTCATTTTTAATTCTTCACGCATGTAATTGGGGATATATATTGTTGAACCTGCATTTTTCATTTGTTTGCATGATTATTATAACTCAATTCACCTGCCTTGTAATTTGGCGTGAGTCCTGTTCGTATCTTGTTACTCCTAATTCCGTCAGCCCTATAAGTTTCTCATTCGTTTAAGGGTGGGAGTATGAACATTTTTCAAGATTCCAGTTGAAACCTTCGCCATTGCATATCAAGTGATAAAAGTTTACTACCTTAAGTTATTGCCTTTAAAATACATTTCTCTATTGTAAGTTACATAGAAACATTGTTCAAACCAAACAGTAAATAAATACATTAGCATTACACAGTAGTATGTTTAATTTACGTGTAATATAAGCCTAATAGACATGAGGTGGGAAGAAAAATATTCAATGCTCTGTCAAAAAACATCAGGGACATTTATAATCAACAATACAGAGTATCTCTGCAGAGTTTAAAGTTCTAACCAAAAACACTGAATAGATANTCAGGGACATTTATAATCAACAATACAGAGTATCTCTGCAGAGTTTAAAGTTCTAACCAAAAACACTGAATAGATAAAGCAGAAAACAAAATAAAAAATTGGACCATTATCAAAGTGTAAGTTACGAAAGTATAAAAGATCTAATCACAGAAGTAAGTGGGCATGCATCTAGAGCAATATTGAAATCCACGCCACATCACTCTGTGAAACACCTGTGGAACATCACGGCCATTCCGCAACAAATAAATTATTTACTGCAGCAGCCAGCCACATCTCAGGACGTATAAAGCAGCTCTTAGAGTTTTGAAATTCTACCACTCCTCATAGCATCACTTATGTAAAACCCACATTCGAACATAATTTCGGCAGCAACAACTTAAAATATATAATATAGCATCTTTCGTTACACGACAAAGAACATTTTCAGAACAGGACAAAGCAAAATGGGATAATTTCCTCTTTTATAACCGATAGGGACATAATAAATCGCGGACTTGAAATACTGTACCTAAAGAACAATAATATGCCATTCAAATAAATCGCGAAAAGTCTTGAGGAACTCACTTCTCAGCTGTAGCTGATGAACCAAATAAACAACGACAGTTTCATTATTACTAAAAACATTTGTTATTAGGGTAAAATAAAACCACTTTAAGACAGAGGTGCCTCAAACAGGCAACAGCCAGCAGACGTAAGAACCACTCGGCCTAGTTCCTTTCTTGCCATTCCTGTTTCACGTCACACATTTCCCAATTCCTTAACATTTTTTTTTCTGAAATGCAGTTTATGATAAGTAACTTGAAATTATTCGAATAGAAAAGGAATGCATTAATTAATTTTTTCCCTGTCTCGAAATATTGTACAAGTGCATGGAATAAAGACCACGCATTAACACAACATGTAATGATAAACCGGCGAAAAATCATATTGTTAAACTATTAATCCTGAACCGCAACATCTACAACAAAAAATTGTTATATTTTCCTCAGAAAATGAACGCGTGCTATTTGATAAACCGATAAATGCCAGGTTCTGTGCACCAACTACCTTGCTGTATCGTTCCCACTATACCAGCACTTGTGCCGGGGGGAGGAGGCGATCGAGCTGGAGTATGTGGATGTTATCTCACTTCGTGTGCGATATTTGAGCCGAAATATCGAAGCCGAAGAGGTGTTCGAGTTTACTTTGATATACCCCGTAAACTACAAGTTACACTCGCTCTCTAACAACTAAGTGTAGTAACACTTGTTGGTATGAGATTTCTCTCGCTCTTGTTACGTCAACACAACTTCATCTACGGAAGAAAAGAAACAGCGCGATAAGAAGAAAAACAAACCGGAAAGTTATAGAAGAAGTATAATCAAGAAGAAAAGAACTACGGGGAAAGAATATATTGTAACAAGAGGTATGGAGGTCTTAATAAAATTAAAACAATCATTTATATTGCTATAAATATTCGCACAAATATTATTTCCTAAATAAGCTACTTGTATTTACCATTACTCTTGTTATTCTCAGTGCTCGCAATATTTAATGTCTTACTTAATTCAAATTTAAGTCCTTGTCAATGTGTCTATACTGGTGACAGTCACAAAACTAACACTCGTTATTTACACATATTCAATATGTCTATTGCCATCATTCCAAATGTCTGTCACTCGCACATCCAGTTTAATAGTCCCGCCTGTCAGTCTCTCTCTCTCTCTTCACTGTACCGATGCTCGCAGTCCGCAGACTTCACTCGTCGCCACGTTTTCTTCGCACTCCTGCCTCTGTTGCCGTCCTAATAAACACAACAACAGATAGAAGATTTGCAGAAACATTCACAACATGTTCCTGCAGGATACAGCGGGTTCTACAAAACACTGCCGAACTAGTCAACAACACACGGAGAGGAAAAATGAGGTTGAAAGAATGAAAAGAGATTGTAATGTAATATTAATAGACAGTTTGTATCAGTTTACACAGTTTCTTTCGATACCATTAATCTATTTCTAAATCAAAGGGCACATAGTAATACTANCAGTTTGTATCAGTTTACACAGTTTCTTTCGATACCATTAATCTATTTCTAAATCAAAGGGCACATAGTAATACTAATTATTATGTTTTGACAATTGTTATTGTGTGTTGTGTATTAACATTTATTAGAAATTGTGATGTAATATTAAAATACAGTTTGTGTCAGTTTACGCGGTTGGTTTCAATTATTTTCCTCAAATTTATTTTTCGAAAAGATACATTTTCAGAAAGAATGTATATACTTATTACACAATTGATAGTAATTACCTTATTTTGTTCTAACTGCAGTTTTTTTTTGCTTTCTGTTCTATTTCAAAAGGCACTTTTAACACTTGAAACAAGTTAGATAGACACTAATATCTTGAAATGAAAACAACTTATGCAGTTTCGTCTCTTTCCTGAAAAATTTACTTTTTGCTAGATATACCCATTCTGTAATTTGTAGTTCAAATGCTATTATTTGTGTTTACACATTTATCTTTATAAATATATGTTCACATTAGTGCATCGTTTACTTTCATTATTAAATTATGTTAGAATGTTCAATTCAATTTTTCTTAGTCTTATGAACATCTTGAGGAGGAAGATCAAATAAAAATACTTGATCAAAGGAAGAAAACATGAGTTGTTTTATTTTGCAGGGAGTGCGTGTGAACGTAGTGAAGACTTCTGAAGCTGCGGAGTGGACAACTAAACTTAACGCTATTATACACTATAAAATATTTCATTTAACTCAATAAATTGAATCCATGTTACTAAATGCTGACATATATATATATATATATATATATATATATATATATATACACACTGAAGAGCCAAAAAAACCGGTACCCCTACCTAATATCGTGTAGGGCCCTCCGAGCACGCAGAAGTGCTTCAAGACGACGTGGCACGGACTCTACTTNAGAGCCAAAAAAACCGGTACCCCTACCTAATATCGTGTAGGGCCCTCCGAGCACGCAGAAGTGCTTCAAGACGACGTGGCACGGACTCGACTAATGTCTGAAGGTATGCAGGAGGCAATTCACACCATGAATCCTGCAGGGCAGTCCACAAATCCAATCTGCGCCAATTTGAGAAAGGGTTGCACGTCTGTCACGTTTAATAATTCTCGTCAGTTGTCGTTTGTCCCGTTCTTTCACGATCTTTTTCCGGCCGCAGCGATGTCGAAGATGTGATGTTTTACCGGATTCCCGATATTCACGGTACACTCGTGAAAAGGTCGTACGCGAACATCCAAATGTTATCGCTAACTCGGAGATGCTATGTCCCATTTCTCGTGCGCCGACTATAACACCACGTTCAAACTCACTTCAATCTTGATAACCTACCATTGTAGCAGCAGTAACCGATCTAGCTGCCGACCACATCGCGTTACTCTGATTGGTTCCATGCCTCTGTTATTTGAATACGTACGCATATACCAGTTGGACTAACTCTCTCTCTCTCTCTCTCTCTCTCTCTCTATATATATTTTTATTTATATACACACACACAGGATGGTCCGCCTCACGCGGACACCCCGAAAATTTCCGAAACGGTTGCAGATCACGAAATGCTGTTTTTGCTAAATGAAATTACGTTCGGGGACAAGTAATTTGCCAGAAAGTGACTATTAGTAACATTTGTATGGACAGAAATAATTAAACCACAAGTTAATTTTTCCCTGGAAATATACATTTATTTCAATGGCATCTCATAGTACGCGCAAAGAGGAATTCTGTGATTTAGCATATACAATGGAAAGTAACACAGAAATGCCATGGAATAATGTGAAAATATCATTAAGTTAAGTGGGCCTGTAGCGTGGGACAGTGAACCTGTACTCACGGCTGTAAGAAAGCAACACGCACCGTGACTCATCCTGGCGGGACCGCTTCCTTATAGCAGCGTAGTGCTTACCATAATGGGGCAAGGGGCATGGAATGCGATATTGGACAAAGGAGAGCACCTTAGCAGAGGGATAACGGGCAATATGACCGTAAGTCTGATACCAATACAATACATTTTATTAATTTACCAATGTAATTCAGGAGATTTGTGTCCTAGTCATTAACTGTACTGAGCAACGAGTGCACAACAAAAATTGAACAGATGCACAACAAAAAAAGAACAAACCAACCTAAGGATAAATGCAATCGCATCCGCATGCATAGTACAAAAGAGCACAGTTTTGGTAGAAACGCTTCACATTAGATCTTTACACAGCATGTTCTCGATGTGTTTACCATCGACAGCAATACACATCTGTAAATGCACATGTAACGAGCGACGAGCGGCTTGAGGTGTTTCTGGCGTAATGCCTATGCAAGTTGCCACAATGCGTTTCTGCATGTCTTCTGAGATCGCAGGAACCGTGTTGTACACCCTATATTTCAGTTTTCCCCACAGGAGAAAATCGAGAGGTGTGAGGTCGGGGGAGCGAGCTGGCCATCTTACAACACCGTCATGCCCTAACCACCGGTTTGGAAACGTTTCATTTAACATTTTCCTCGCCACTAAAGCAAAATGCGCGTGAAAACCATCATGCTGAAACCACATATCACGATGCATATCGAGTAGTATGTCTTCCAGAAATGCCGGTGAGGTCTCTGTGAGGAAATGGGTTTATGTACGGCTGGTGATTGTCCCTTGAATAAAGTATGGCCCTATGACGTAGTCTCCAACGATTCCACACCACACCTTCACTTTCCACTCTCGCTGGTGCTTCATGTGCCGGACCCAACGCGGATTCTCCATCGCCCTGTAGTGCATATTTCTTAAATTTACGCGCCCATGGTTTGTGAAGGTCGTTCCATCGGTAAATAGTATGCTTTGCAGAAAATTGCTGTTATCGCTTACAGACATCAGAACACACCTACAAGACTGAACACGCTGCTGGAAATCGCCTTCATGTAAAGCCTGATGAAGTGCCAGCTTATATGAATGGAATTTCCGTTGGTGCAGTATCCGCAACACACTTGTTTTACTTATTCCTACGAACCCAAAAAGTTCTCGCGTACAGAATGTGGGGGTTTGCATGGACAAGTGCCAACACATCGTGTTGATGCGTCTCGTCCGTAGCACTCTTTCGTCGCACTCGTGTTGTGGAATTCCAATCACCTCGTGACAAGAGACGTGTGCCAATTCTTCGTATCGTTTGCCGTGAAATGGGCGTCCGATTAGGATACCTTTCACCATATATTTGGACGGCTTGCTTGGCACTTCTGCCACACTCGCCGTAAATACGTAGAGCTTTCAGTTTTTCCTCATTCGTGAACTTCATTGCGTACATACAGCCACATACTGCAATACCACTTACCATAACAGACTACGAGGACTGGTGCTGCGCTGCTATTAGGAAGCGGTCCCACCTGGATGAGTCATGTGCGTGTTGCTTGCTTACAGCTGTGAGTACAGGTCCACTGCTCCATGCTACCGGCCCACCTAACCTAATCATATCTGCACATTATTTTTTTGGCATCTCTGTGTTACCACCGAGTAAAGATATACACTAAAGCAGCCATGGGATAGAGAAAAGTCTGACCAGTTTGTTATGTTAGTTCTTGGGATGATTCAGAGGAGTGCTAGAGGTTCTCGACTAGGAGTTAGCAGGCAGCAGACGACACAGTAGTCAAAATACCTATCCATCCGTGCGGTGTTGCCAGTTACGCAGCCGGCAAAAGTAGGTCATCACCCTGGCCTCGGCTCACCCACGTGTTCGTTCACGTTCTGCTAAAGGCGAGCCTGTCACACGCGAGTTATCAGCTTTCGTTGCAGCTGTGAATATCCAACTCATTTGAAGCAATATAAACTACTATTTGGTTTTATTTACTTCTGCGAAAATGATTTATCATAAATATATAACAACCATTGTTTTAATTATAATTTATTATTTTACTAAAGTTTGGGTGTTAATGATAAAATACGAGTACTGTTAGCACTTATAATTACAAATTTTATATTAATCGTGAATTATGTTATCCATCATAGTAGTGTTTTAATTCCATTCTTATGTGAAAGGAAATTAACAGGAAATGATTGTTCACTAGTCGAGAAATATATGTCAGACGCACGAAGGTTTAAAATGTGACTCAGTGTTTCCAGTTTGGGGTTGTGATCTACTACAAAGTTGACTGTTCGTACAAATAATCAGTACGTTAGATTTGTCGATTCAAGTGGCATTAAGGCTGTGTCCGAACCCAGCAACGCACACATGTATACAAGCATACTCCACTCGGATCGATACTTGATATATTCCGGCAGGCATACTTATTTGCATTCGTTACAGCAACTAGCCAGCTGATAAGAATCTTAACAAGCATTTGGACGGAAAAAATTCTGAATCTGTGCTGGAACGTAAGCACATAGATTTAAAATTATCAACCCCTTAGAAGCTGTAGCTGAAAAGCGCAAGGCAATGAAAGTGTTGCTATTAATCAATCATAGACACTTTTTCAAGAAAGGAATGAATAAAGATTTGACGCAGTAAACGCAGTTTTCTATAATGTATTATTATTAAAACTGGTAGAAACTAGAGGTAGCCTATATTTTATTTTAACACTAGTAATTGTATGAATAAAAATTAATTTTCGAATTTGGATATAACTTTGCACACTCGTCCATGCCTTGCCTTGCAAAATATTTCTCACTGGCCTGCAAATGAACTATGCATTCATTGACACGCCCGGTTTATAACAAATCACGAAGAAAAATTGCTATGTTTATGCCGGCTCTTCTATATCATTAAAGGTTTAAGATTATACATTGTTAAGAACTTTTCTCAGTGGCATTTTTCGAAAGTTAATGCCCCCATACTACCCTTTAGAAAAATAAACCTTAGGAATAACAATTATGAACTACAATCAATTGCTTTTCAAAATAGTAGCCTATGGGCTGTAAGTGCGTGAGACGAACACATATTTGTTTCCCCGTGTACGTGCGTATGTCATTTCCCGAGACATGCACAACATTTACGTACTTAGACGAATGCAAATGCTGTATGAGTGTGCATCTCATTAAGCAGAAAACCTTACGCATTCTGCAGGAAAAGGACATCGATGATCACGTATAAGGCTCAACTATAACAGATGTATTTTTTAAAGCGACAATACAATTGCCGTCTCTGTAAGATCCATGTTTATAATAGTGATGTGCATTAGTGTTTATTGTCTGAAAAGCTGGCAGCTATGTGTGTTTACAGTTACACGAGTGTAAAACGGCACACCATTTTATATTCTACACGGAAACCTAGCTCTAATAACAGTGCGAAAAACGTTGACACTGAAGTTATTATAAGTAATGTTAACAATAACGAACGCATGAAAACTAGACCTAACAAAGAGAATCGCAATATTTTACTTTATACTAAATTACAAAATATAACTATTTTTACACTAAACATCGGTTGAATGCAATGACTCGGTGCCAATTGCTAATAGTTAAGCTAATTTTACAGTAAACAAAATTATGCATTAATAATTATGCAGTAAACGCTTATCTGTTATACGGAAACACATCTTCTGTATTTTCAGTTTCCAATATTGTTATTATTCTTAATTCTAGCTTAATGAAACAGGTGGCAAGCCTGTTACATTTATCTTTGTTCCTAACTTAACTTTGCATATCACAACCATATTTAAGCAGATCTTCCTTCAAAGCAGACATTTTCTATCAGAAATGCTTATTATTGTGAACAAATATAATCGTTCATATATGCACACGCACGACGTTTTAATATTGTTTGTAATTACATTACTTTATCCTACCGTCTCCCGCCAACAACNCTTATTATTGTGAACAAATATAATCGTTCATATATGCACACGCACGACGTTTTAATATTGTTTGTAATTACATTACTGAAATAACCGTTTCCCGCCAACAAAACCATCTGCTGTGTTCTGATTGGTCGTCGCCTCACAATTTGCACTTAAGATATAAAAAAAAACTATTTCTTTCAACGCCTAAGGAAATCCCAACAATGCACATGACCTGCCAAGTTCCATTGGAAACCAATACATGAGGTAACACACTTTAGTTTCTTCTGCACACTGCTTAACGCATAATTTAACGCTTAAATTTTCTATTGTAAACACAGGTTTACTTCAGAATTCGCATCTCGCACTAAATTAACGTGCGAAGGTTTGATTAAACGCAGTCGAATCAAATAATTTCTTTGTTCATAATGTACAGTTGTTACCAAGAAGAATATACGTTATTTGTAAATATCTTCACTGTGTCAAAATTATTTAATGTATTCTGGAATGCTTGTCGTATCCTATCCTACAAATGGATAATGATAATAATTTTCGAACACTATGTAACAATTTGAATTATTAGTGACAGTAGGGAATACTTGTGTGTTAACTTTGTAGCATATTTACAAAATTATAAATTACTTTTAATAAAAGTAGTTATGTTCTCTGTGCCCCACGTTTTGTTGAATGAATAAATAAGTACTTTTTTCGTCAACGACCACTCATTTAGTTTGCATAATTATACTATACGAACGATATATATTTTATAACATGTAAAATCATCTTCATAACGAGGAGTGTTTATTCATACAGCGAATTTAGTTTCGATTCGTTGATCATAGGTATTTACTCATCTTTACTAGCATTACCCTCCCACTTAACAGTGTTAATTGTAATATGTTAGTAAGATACTAACAGTATGTAGTGTATCATACTTTCAAAACAGAATGTCTTTCAGTATTGAAAAAGGGGTTTATGAAGTTTTCGGTGGCTAAATTCTGCGAGAGGCGTGAGTCGTTTCAGCCGGCACTACACGATACCCAATTTCTGCTACCTTCTGTTATATCCGTGGGCACAACAGACGGCATGCAAGTGTTTATAGCAAAAGATAAGAAAGAACGCATCAGTTCATAGCCACATGTTACCTAAAACGAGAACAGAAATTTGTAAATGGCAGGCAAAACAACTCGNACTGTTACATGAAGGCGTTTTGTGCTGCATACAAAGTACGAAGATAGTGTCCTTCCCCTGAAGACTGCATTTATTTAAGTTTCTAAGTAAGAGTACGATTAATGTATGGAACATGATATGAGTAATGGCACTGATTATGTGTGGAAAACAAGGTCCCGTATTCACATGTATGTAAGACGGACATTTACGCCACTCATTAAAACATCAACAAATTATTTTAACAGTGGCGGGGTGGGTGGGAAAGATTTCTATTTCTGGAAAAAATACGAAAGCTGTAATATTACAAATTAATAGTTAAAATATTATTTATAATCAATTGGCTAATATACAGATATGGAACTACAAAATGCTATAAAACATCCTTCATGTTCAAGGGAGATCACACATTTCTTATATTAAAATTAAATAAAAGTTTTCATTTTGTTATCAAATTTTATATTTGAATATTTTATTTTCATTTCGGTGGGGAAGGGGGTGTATGTCTCGATATCAACCCCCCCTCCTCTTTGCCGTGGTTCTTCCTGTGTTTACATATGTATCTTTAATGAGCCTAATAATCAATCATGCGCTTTCTGCAATTTAACAAGCTTTTACGGTTAGAAGGCCAAAATAAGGCAAAACTATAGCAATATTAAAATTAAGGCTTTTATGTGTTCCTGTTCACATTACACAGCTCAAATTATCTACTGTAGAAAACAATCGATTTGATTAGCGAACGACCACAGCTAGTCGATTGCACTGTGCTGGTACTTACGTATTATTGCTTTTAGATAATGTGATCCTGGGAATAAACTTTTTCTAACAAAAACATAAGTTATAAACAGCAATAATGTATCGCATAAAAAAATTCTTTCCACAACGGAGGCTTGAACTCTTAAGCCAAACATGATATGCTATATCACTGAATTCCTTTATGCACATACGTTCAGAAGCCATTGAAATAAATGTATAATCCCAGTAGAAAAATCATATGTGATTTAATTATTTCAGTTCATACACAAATTACGAATAGGCACTTTGCGGCAAATGGCTTGAATCCGTGCGTAATTTCATTTAGCGAAAACAGTATTTCGAGTTCTGCAACCGTTCCGGAAATTTTGGGGTATCCACGTAAGGCGAACCATCTGTATATATTATATACACACAGGGTTATTCAGATATGTTGTACACCCCAAATATCTTCCGAAGGTATCGCAATTGTGATTTCGAATTCGTAAACGACACTATGAAACTCACGAGACACCGCCTATGTCTGATCGCGGATTTAATTAAGTACTGTGATATCGATATAGATTCTGGTTTTTAAACAGGAATATACACATTTTTCTCAATAGCATAACATGATATTAAGCGGCGAGTTCAGTGAAGTGATCATTTTGAAAACCCGACGACCTTTTTTTGAGATATAAGGGGGTGTTCATTAAGGACATGCATTTGACTGTGTTTGTGGCGGGGTAGGTTGCGTCAGTAACACAGGTATAAGAACACCTGCGAAAGGTTTTTTGTTGGTGTTGTTGATGTTACAGGTAAATAAAACGTGCATTTAATTTGACGTTTATAGCTCAATTATAAGTCATGCCCAGAGAAATCCTGTCTGCTTCACAGTTCACACCAATGCAACAACTCTCAGCGGATGACGCAACCTACCCCACCACAGCTACAGTCAAATGCATACACCTGACTCCGCCAGATTTCTTTTGAAGGTATCATGCACACTCCCTGGTCTACGAGACGCCTGTGGCTGGCGAGGAAGATCTCGTCGCACGTGTGATAACTGCATTTGACTCTGTACGCGCCATATCAGACATTTATACACGAGTCGAGACCAACCTGGTCCACGGTTGCTATTTGTGTATTGTAGTTGGGGGACGGCAATTCCACCAGTGGTTGTAAATGCTGCCGTTAATAACTGCAGGAAGCATGGGGAGGTGTGCTTGAGGGCACTATCCACCCCCAGTACGATGGAATGCATCGTCTCGTGTATAGTCGCAAGAGGTGGCTCTGCCGTGTGTTGAGTCTCAAGACCTCGTTGTTTAGAGCCGTCCAAATCTCTCAAATCAACAGACATTGAAAGCGGGATTGGCGGATGCCGAACAACGCGCCCTCTACGCGTGAAAGACTGATTACTACTCGTTTGTACTATCGTCCATCAGCCTGTGATGGTTTAATAAAGTTTCGAGTAAGGACAGAAGGCGAAGCGAGTTTCATGTCTAGCAGGCCATTACAAGACAAATGCATGTCTGGTACAATATATGCTTACAACGGCGCAAAAGTATTAATATTGTTCCAGTATCGCCTTCTTCATAAAAGTTTGCAGGCCTCAGTAAAGGTGTTATTTTCAGCGCAATTTTTGGAGCTCTTAAGAAGGAAAGTCGGACGCCAACATTGAATTGATACATTTTTGTTATTTATTATGTTTAAGATTAACTGTTGATAGAGTTACTTTGCTAGGACATAGCACCTTATTTATTATTGGGATTTTTGTATTATTATCATTTCAGAAGTAATTCCAAGAATTTAATCAGCAATTAATCCCATTGCTACTATAGTGGTGTATGATATCTTGTCAAAAGATATTTCAATAATGAATGCTGAATCTATTTTACGATTCAAAAAGTGGTAACGCCACAATGATTTGTATCTCTCCCTCTTGAGCTGAGTTACCAAAGTGATGGCGGTAATGCAACGTGTCTTACATTACTGCTGGCAGGTGGGTTGTTCCCGCAGCACTGCATTCCGCAGTCGCTCCATCTGCACGTCACTTGCGAGCTGCTGAGGTGTGTTGCTCGTGAGAGCCGAGTGCTGCGAGGAGGTATGCCCGCTATGTCCGGTCAGGTAGCGGGAGAAGTCTGTTACCGGTAACTGTCACCATGTCCTTGTGGTGGCGGCACTTCCGCTCCGCTGACGTACTTCCGCTCCGCTGACATACTGCAGCAGTCAGCTGCCTTCACCCTCACTAGCGACGTCGCTGCGCCTTGCCACATTCTCCAGCCTCACACACATATCTGTACGCACTTTGTGTGACCCTGTTAGATTATTACTGGAGATAATTAAGACGAATAGCTTGTGTGGGTAGGTAGGAAGCGCTTGACGTCTCATCGACAGCGAGGTCATCAGAGAAGGAGGAGCGGGGAAGGAATAGGCCATGGTCTCAAGCAAGGAACCATACAAGAATTATTCCGAGAAACCACGGAAAACCGAAATTAAGATGACTGAAGCGGGATCCTACCCAGGTCCTCTCTAATACGAGGCCAAAGGTTTACCATTGTGCCGCATCGCTCGGTAAAATGTTTGTGTAAACACTTTAAAAAAATGTAATTATCAATTCGAGGGACTGTTTTACTAACCTATTATATTTAATGTATTTGCAAAAAAATGTATCATGTAACTATTTTATGAAATTATTTTGATTAAACTTACACTTTCAAGTATTGTATTTAAGTATGAAATACACCAACATAAATTAATATTCATATCGGAAGACGAGTTTTGTATACCCTGGCCACACACTTCCGCCATCAGTCTGTGGGGAAATGCAGTTGGTTACCTCTGCTGGCACTGTCAGTTGGCAGCATAGCTATTTCCTACGAACAATGCATTTCGTTTGAGAGAAGATAGTACTCGTTGGGACCATCGTCTACAACGCACAGCCTCGTGTACATACACACAAAGTAACTCCTTCAGATGTTTCGGCGGGAGGTTTGAGAACACTCCGCCTACAAACCCGAGTTCATCCAGCGCAATTATTAACTCTTCGAAAAATTAGAGGAGTTTATAAATCTCTTTGCTGACAACGAACAGCTTCAGCAAACAATAACTACACTCCTCAGCGAACAGAGGGCATACAAAACTTGTCTCTCACTATGACGATTGCTCCATGCTGTGGGTCCCATATTATAGTAATAGCACAAGGCATCTACATACACATTAAAATATTTTGTTTTCAAATGGGCACTTCTTTCTTAATGTGCCTCCTATCCAAAGAAAGTTAAATGATTTTAGAAAACTTTTGTGGCAAAGCAATGAAAGTACATCTGGTACCACAGAAATGTAACTTTTTAAAGTTATCTGGAGAAAAATGTACAATTCAGATGATAAAGATTGACCAATATTGCAAATGTATAAGCGATGGACTTACTTTGCTCTGTGTAATGTTCAATCTTAGAATCTTAGCACTACAGCATCACAATAGCTGTAATCTCGCACAAGAAGACCAATATATGATCCATGTCTACATTACTGTCTTTTAATGTTTTCATTCAGTATTTGTATCAGCGGGAAGTTTAGCCAAAATATACGCCACCTGTATCATCACTTGCTACTGCTGTATCGCAGCGTCCTCCAGTGTTCTGCAGAGTCCTCCAGTGTTCTCCAGTGTTCTCCAGTGTTCCTACAGAGAAACAAAAATACTATCTAAACCCGAAGAGTCAAAAGCGTATTATGAAAATAAATTCCATATGCGAAAACAAGTGGAGCTCATATTATAGCTCGCTGCCACCGGATGATTCTTATACACAAAGAGTTTGTTATTTCAGCAATGCACTTAATGGGTGGTATTCGAGAGCATGAACTCACTTTAAGGGTCACTTATTTCCGCCATTTATGAAGGTACTGCCACCGAATAATTCCATAAGCTTACATATACCTCAGGAACTATTTTACCGACAACCAAAAAAAAACCGGCGGAAATTTATTCTGTTTACAATTATTTTAATACATATGATCCTACTTGCAAATACTTTGATCACTTAATAAAAACTACTTGCTTATAGGCCTGTGCGTATAGTAGGCTACTTAGTTACGCCGATAACTTCTTGTTGTAAGTTTGTAAAGGTAAAATAGTTTGAATTTTTGTGTTTGGAATACGTACAATGATTATAAGGAATGAACAAAATCATTTCACCGCCTTTAATCCAACAAGATTTTAACTGTTATTACGTGTTAAACCCATGAAAATAATTTTTCACGTTTTCAAAAATTAACCTTTCCTTAACAAAAGTTGAAACAGTGGAACAAAATGAGCATAACAGAAAAATAACCAAATCAGTTAGCATGCAAACTTGTATTAACAGCAGGACGCCACGTCAAGTGTCAGCAAGTCATCAGTGTTGTGACTCTGTAACCTTGTTGCTCTGGGCCTGGTGCTGTATACACACACGTCGCCCAGGTGACAGTGCGAGGTTGTGCACGAGTGTCTCCATCGTAGCGATTCATATTGTAATTCCAGCAAAGCAAAAACACTTTCAGTCAACACAACTTTAAGCTTTTCAGTTTTAGTAACAAGTCGAGAATACAACTACATTTTACAACTTACATACTACAGTACTAAGAAAACTCAAGCGAATGTTTGCGTTCCGGAAGTGTTAAACCGGAAGTGTTAGTTTAGTGAAGTTCCGCGACTGACATTTTAATGGCTGATATCCAAAATGCTTTCACTACCGCGAAGAGAGTATCGCCTTCCTGGATCTGTTTCCCGCATTTCAGTTTAAGAAGCACGGAAGCGATAAGGGCTACACTGCCACGCGTATCAAGTGCGCCATCGCCGCTACGCACAAGGTTCTGAAGTGGTGCACCTACGTGCTGGGACTTTAGCGATGGCCCTTTAATTTTATTGGCGGAAAGTCTGTGGCGAGGTTCAATACAGGGCACTATACTAGTTTCGCAGGAATTTGCCTGGAATATTTTAAACTGTAACAGTGTAAAAATGACGTCTAAGTAATTTTTTATTTGCAATAGACAAAGTTGTATTACGCCCTAGTCTGGAGTGTTATTTCTGCATGCGTGCCAAAAAATTGCGCATACATGGAACGGTAATTTTTAAGTGCATTACAAACACACTGTAATCCAGTTCTCGCGCCAGGTAGACGGGACATAATCTTCATTGTATTGTTGACCTTCCAGGAGCATGGATCATGCGATGCCACGCATGGATTTCTCTCCAGATGTGGCGGCTTACATCCCTGTATGGATGCTTCACTGCCCCTAACAACGACCACATGTACTGGCATGCTCCAGTTGCCAACGAAGTACGTAAAGTAGTCCCACATCATAAAGTCGTATTCTGCATAGAATTCGTTAAAAATATTTGCTCTCTGTGTTACGTAGATTATTAATAATGGGCATATTTTTTACATACATACACTCTTATATTTACACAGATCATGACTTGACTGCGCTTGGCTAAAGTGAGAGGGTCGGTGGCAATTATAACTTTACATGATGGAAGGATACAAAACGGGCAGGGTAGTAGACCTTAGGCAGTGTGTTCAAGAGTTCTTATTTGACTGTGAACATCCTATAGTTGCCCTGAAGTGGTTTATTCTACTCAGGTTGGGAAGCTCAAAGTCTTTAGTTCGGCAACTACAAGTATTCGCCGCCAGGTTGCACTGATGTCACACGAGTAACGGATTTTTCCCGTTTTGTTTGTCAGTAAATGGGATTGTTGAAATGCTCATAAAATAAATGTCATTGTGTGAAATCTTCCTAATTGTATTGTGATAGAACCTACGTAAATAATAAACTTTGTTCTTTTTGCAAGAGTGGAAATAAAACTAAATATGTTCATATTTTGTTTAATATTCGGTCGTAAATTGGATATAGCGAAACTTCGGTTTACAAAATTTATTTATTTAAATATGGCAACTAAATCGAAAAGAAAGTAGTGAAATGGTAAACCATATAATTTTTAGGGTTTTCCTGTCTGGCCATCCTTAAGAAAAAGGAGAAATAGTTAAAACTTTTTTGATGACAGTTATATTTATTTCGCACTTTCGTAACGTTTTTCCATTGAAATAAGCTTGCTTGTGAGCTCTCAGTGTCAAACACAGTTGTATTTTCGCTGTTTGCTCTTCTAAACGCCATTGTAGGACGTGAATGATAGTTACGGAATAAAGTTAACACTTAATATTTTGGATGCAGCAAGTATTCTTCACAATTCTAGCCAAACACGACCTTCTACACTCAAATAAATATAATTTCTCGATATATCGGCAGAAGTGACCTCTTTGGAACAGCAACGCACTTCCATAACAAGTCTCATTTTGTTCCTAATCCGAGTAGAACGAACTTTAGCTGTGGCAGCAGCTGCCTAGTCTTTGCTCACTCTAGAGTTCAGCTGAGTGGATTGGTTGTGGTCTGCACTTAACAGCGAGAGCTGATGAGGGTGAAGTGGGGTGAAGATGGAGCAGCCTCGGAATACAAGACCGGGGGAAACGGCAGTGCCCCGAGAAGACCCGCCGACCAGCGGTAATGTCCGCGAAAATCCGGGTTCGTCGTGGTTGGAGGAAAGTAGTCTGACCACTGCACCAACGCGGCCCCAATTCCTGCATAACATCCGCACAGTGTCACTTTTTCTCGAGACGAGGACTCATTTTCGTCTTCTATGCATGTCCTTGACATTGCGTCACGATCTCTCAAAATCCTGTGGTTTGAATGTGAGTTAAATAGTTGAACTTAACATACGTGTGGTTTCGTAACACTTTGACTGCTGCCGGCGTATATTATGTCGCCTGTATGTGGATTTTTCCCGTAAAATTTAGACATCCGCATTCTTTAAAGACAGCGGCGACGAAATATTACTTCGCCAACAGTGTTCACAAGGTTCTGTGCAACGTAATGTTACGTCAGCGACCAAGTGTAAATTACTTAAATGTGCATGATTGTATATTACTACATAATATCATCGTACGTAGGGAAGAATATTTGATTGGGAAGTCTTCAACTCGGCGTTGTATTGGCAGAAAGCCGGCCAGTAATGACGCTGTGCAGTACAGTGAGCTTACTCGATGTTGTGTGAACTCAGGATGGCTGCAAATGGGAATACAGAGACAAACAAAACTGACGGCTATATGCATCAAGAACATACACTGCTCACTGCTAACTTGTAAGTAAACCTGTGGCGTACTCGGAACGTTAAACAGGAAAGTCGTTTGATTATAAATACTTTGTCGCAGCTTGAATGTATCGTGGTTGCATCAGATCTCGACCAGCGGAGGTGTACCAAGACGTCAAAGCTGCCATCTATGCAAACAGCGGTGTAACCTGAAATCCAAGCCACGTCGTTTTGCTAGTAGCTGTAATGCGCAGCTGTAATGCGTGCTCTAGCTCATATTGCCTGTAGTGTGACTGCCTTAGATGCTGCATGACACTGTCGGTTTGTCCACTTGATATGAACCTTGCTTACCCACAGTTCAGTCCGACATTGACGACCTCGCTGTCTACGNCCCTCCCTACCTACCCAAGTTCAGCTGTTGTAACAAGACACTAATGACACGCACTATTCTGCTGTAAACTGTATGAACATATAACGGTTGTTTTATCTTTAAGAATTCCATATGAAGTAGTATCAAGAATAATCAAAGAGAAACGGTTATACGTAGTTCATTCACGGTTACTTCCAACTTTTCTGAAGCCCTACTAAAGTTTTACTTCCAGGATATTTGTCCGCCTCATGCAAACAAAGCTTAGCCGACTTTAGGAAATTACAGCAAAGCGACAACGCGCCGCATTCGTGCGCACTCTGTGTAATAATATTTTGCATAAAAACTTTTCCTTACTAGGTATTGCCAACACGCCTATTTTCACCCTGTTTATAATAATATTGATTATGAACTAATTATTATGATTAATGAATAAAATATAAGTAAAAGTTCAATTTGATTGAAAATAAGATACTTTTATGTCAACAGAAATATAAAACGTTTGTAATACGTCATGCATATAGGAAATAATTAAACACGACATATATGGGGTAATTTTTCATAGGTTTGATTCATAAAGTATAAAGAAACTGCGAACAGACAGTTATCACAGTGTACGGCACTCCATCGTAAGACTCGTTAGAACCTCTTCGGTCAACGAATTTTACGGATCAGTGGTATTCGCGATCACCATCCTGTACATTTTTTATATCACTTACTGCTCCATAAAATAACATTATACCTTGTGTTATCAAATTATACAGCTAACTGTAGTTCTAAGAAACGCATACCTACCTGCTACCATGGCTTGGTAAGCATAATGAGTTACTACTTGTTACAAATGATCTCACCACAACAGCCATAAGAGATGGCTCATCGGGAAGCATCATACTGCCCGTACAACCCTGTGATCTGGCAAGACTGCCGAGCGAGCAACTCCAAGTATGGCTGCTCGTGGGAAGTTAAGATGGCCGATATTCCCACATACACAGCTGTGGTTACATATGCGTGGTACCTTGACGATCACGTTAACGTTATGTTGCAGTTAATGAACCTGTCGATAAGAAACTGCTGTTAGATCTCCGCTGGGTGTTGGCCAAATGAACACACGGAATACACGTAATGCAGATAGGCAACGTGCCAAGCGAACGTGATGAGATGTTTGCCTAACTACCCCTTAGTCTGTAGCCGTCCTATTACAAGCACAGAAGTCGACATTCCTTCTTCAATTCTTTCGTATGATCATTAATCTCTAGTAAACGTACGCCTCTTAGCATCAGTTGTTTATAAAAAAGTTTTTATTATACTTTAAACCTATCTACATAGTTTCCCATAATTTTGACGGGTCTTCGTAATTCTTCGGCTTTAAGTTTTTATGTCTGGTACTAAATCGCGCTAGCCTTACACCTTATCACGTTTCACTTCATTGCATCTGGACCATGGTTTAGTTCAACATTCGCCTTGAAGTGAAAGTGATTTGTTCGTCAACAACGTAGAACGCAGCAGACGGCGTTGTGAGAAGTAGCTCGACACAAGTTTCTACGGCGGGACTGACATCCTCCTGATCTCTGGCCGGTGTTCACTGCGCCTGCAAGTGTGTTAGTATTCGCCTCACGGCTTCGCCAGTGGCTCTTGTCGAAGTCGCCCACGCACGAGCTGTGTGCGTGGTTATTGGGTCGCCGCGTCTTGTCCTCCTTACACGTGCAGTTCAATCAACGTATTACTTACTTGCACTTCTGGGACGAGAACTCGCTGTGTGCGTCGACGGTTAAATGAGACGCCAGGATTGCATTCAGAGTCTAATGACCTCGTTAAAAACGGCATTTCTGAAATAATTTCTGATGAAAATACCTGTGCGTGGATTCGGTCCAATAAAAAAACTGTTTTAGAATAATTAAGTCTGCGAAAAGGATCCATAATGCAAAGTCAGTGAAATGTGTTACTTAGAAAAGTGAAATTTTTTACTGGGCACGTAATCTAACACGAGTTCGCAATACAATATTTTGAAAAGTGTTCAACTTCAAATAGTGTTCGGATAAACTCACTTCCTCGCACAGCATTCTAACTTCCGCCATTTGGAACACCTAAATTATAACATAAATTTTATTCATAATTGTGATTTTTAGCCTAATTTCCGAAGGAAAGAAAGGCTATGAGATCACTTTCCTGCCGGTGTGTATGTTTGTGTGCGTGTGGGCGTGTGTGTGTACCCCCACCCCTTTTCAATTTTTGAACGCGTCAACAGAATTTCACCAAACTTGGTTAACATATAATACTTAGCAAGGACAACAGACTTTTGTAGCTTTCAACCAGGTCGGACACGTACTTCAGAAATGGCGGCTATTTTAAAATTTGGGGTAATATGTCATATCTCGGGAACCATTCAAATGTTTTTTAACAAAATTGTGTATGCTGTCAGAAAATCAAGTGAACATTAAATTTTGAGATGGATATTATTGTTGGTCAGACATTTTGGAAAATAGAACCAAATGAAGAAATAAAGATTTTGCATTTTATCTTGAAAACTGTTAAACCAATTCTAGCCCAATTTGACAGGTAAGTAATACAATGATAGGCCAAGTAAACGAAAGTAACTGAATTTGATTAGGTACTTATTTTCAAAATGGTGACTATATAATTATTTTAGGTTTATTTATTATATTTACCATATCACTTAACCAGTTGCGACAGAATTTTGTACACTGAAAGTATCTATTACAAGTATCATATATACCAACACGTAAACACTTTCATCAGCCGCTTTTGAGATAGCGTCACGCGAATAAATAAAGTTTTTATGTTATATAGCGGGAAACAATTGACCGATTCCTACAAAATTTGGCAAAAAATAGTACCTGCAACAGTTGGTGTAATTTAGTATGTTTAAAATAGGTCAGGCTCTTATTTTCAAAACGGTGGCTGTATAAATATTTTAGCTCAGCATATTTTTCTAACAAAACAAATCCCAACTTAACTTGGTATGTTGGCAGTGCCTATCATAATTGCCACATCTCTCTAAGGATAGCCTCATTTCTCTGTCATCTTGCGAGGCAGTCCACCAATAAGAAGTAAAGATATTATGTAATATCTTGGGAAACAATTAACCCATTCTTACAACATTTGGCGAAGATGTACTCTGGTAGGCCATATTAATATATGATTTTTTAAGTATGACACGCTTATTTTCAGAATGACAGCTATAAAATAATTTACGTTTTGTGTGCTATATCTACAAAAGTTTGTAATCAATTTCAACTTAGCTTTGTATATTGGCAGTATACAATACTCGAATGTGCTATTACATAATTTTTTTTTGTCATTCATTTATAAAAATCGCCACATGAAAATGGAGATTTTATGCGATATCTCGAAGACCAAATAACCGATTCCCACCAAATGTTACACTTGAACATTTCAACTAATTTGTACCAAATTGTGAACACAATTAATGCAACAGAAGGCCTTGTAAAATTTCGTGATTTAAATGGGGCAGACAATAATGATGTTCAATATGGTGTCTTCATAAATAATTTAGGTAAGTTTGCGACATATATTAACAAAATTGATCCTAATTCAACCAAAATTTGTATGCAGATAGTATACATTGGAAACATTGTTTAAAGAGCCTCTTTTTTGGCAATTTTGTACGATATCATTAAATAAGAAAATTAAGTTTTTTCTGTAATATATCACGGACCAAACAACCTATTTCCACCAAATTCTTTACATAAGTCAGCGCTAATGTAGGCCATGTCAACTTATATGTTTTGAGTGACTCAGTCACTTATTTTCATAATGACGGCACTGTAATATTTTAGGTTAGTAAACCTAATCATTCGTAACATTATACTGATTATATCTGAAGCTGATACTCCGAAAACGACCTCCGTAATGCAGTGGATTGCACGCTAGCTTATTGTAATTTCGAGGTTTTGTGGGTTCAAGTCCAGGGTAAGGCACTTGTGTATTATATAATTGTCTCACTACTTTTGCATAAGTTTCTGGTTTCATTTGTAATGTTATTGATTTAATAAGAAGTCAAGTCCTACCTACCAACTCAGCTTTTAAGAATGTATAAAAAAATTAATTCCAATCATGTTGAGAAAATTTGGCTCATTATTTATGTCAGTAACTTCTTGTTTAGTATTGATATTGCCTGGCAGAGGATAACACGCGTGTATAATGACAAGAGCTAATTGCCGTTTGCGCCTATAGGCAATGCCAAACCGTATAAAATCTTGCTTAAAAAAAGTCTTAACAGTTTGGAAGTTGCCGCCTCTCTAACTACATTTACTAGTTGAGTCCGCAAGACGCTCTGGAAACTACTCAGGCCAGCCTTCCAGAATATAGCGCTTTTAGTTTACATTTCCACTGTTGACTAAAATGAGAGCCTAGGCTGTGGTGGGATCAAGATAGGACAGTAAGAGGCGTGGCTTCAGTTGAGTGAAGGACGGTTAGTTGACTGAGTGCCCACTGAATTAAGTTTACGAGTGGCGAGATCTGAGTTAGAAACCTTCAACTCCTGAACATTTGAAACTACGGTACACGCGAGTTAACGCAACTCGCACGTATCGACGAGAGTGCAGCATTCTGCCAAAACACGACTTTCCTCCATTTTAAAAATTAATTAATTGAATAGTGCACACACATATGTGGCTACATTATATTTGCTGTTACTAAAAAACCGGCGATGACATTTGTAGAGAGCATAGAATAAATGTGTAGATTTCACTGACATTTACTCTTAATGTCGAGTACACTAAAATATTAACACTGTCACATTTGAAACCTGTGGGATGCTGAGAACAGTAGGTCGACATTCTCTGGAGATCTACGGTCGTCTTGCATGTCGACGAAACACAAAGCCTCTTAGATCAGATGAAGATATCAGAACTGGGTTTGATGTAAATAAATGTTCTCAGTTAAATTATCAGTAAAGGTGGTAATTGCGCTATTTTCTCAAAATAAACATTTGCTTACTTAGCGAAAATAAAAACATGGTGAACACTGCTCTCCTGTGAGTGCTTAAGGCATTTTATTTTCTTGTCTCGTAGTCACTTACTGTTAATCTGCAGTATTTATTCTCATCACGTTCCTCGCGTTCCTATTAATGCAAAATGTCACGAAATTGACCTGCAACCTAAGTTAAATTGCAGGAGTAATTTAACACTTTACATGTTATAAAATATAAAGAATAAAACTACAGAGCAAAGTATTTGTAATATATAAATTAGAGAATATTTTCCATACCATTTCCAATTTATTTCTTCCAAGCGTTCCACATGCTTTAAATATTTTTCTCGCTATAAAATCTGATCTGTTACTTGATGTTCAATATATATTTTATTTGGAAAGTAAATATATAACAAATTGAATATAATTAATGTATAATAAAAGTATTTAATGACTCTATAATAAATGTATTTATAATAAATGCATATACGTAAAACATTTGCATTAACTGGTAGTATAACGTTCTCACTTGCCAGCCATTAACAGCTTTTTTTTATAGAAGGTTTGAAAGAAATGTGTGATTTTGTGCAGCAAAAGGGCAAGGATGAAATACTTCAGTCCCTCTATAGTAGAGTCAACGATACTCCGATCAGCTTGTATTTAAATCACCCATGTAAAAGTCAGTAATTTAAAACAGTATTTTCGGCAGTCATATGTAAACAAGGCGCAAGACCTTTCGTCTTTCTAATGCTGATAACTGTCTTAGTGCTTTGTGGATATATGATGGCATTTATTTTACGATAATTTTGAATACCTTTCTAAGATCGCTGTCACAACGCTAGGATCTGTATGAGCATCTCAACAACTGAACATAAATTTTCCATACAGTGTTACGTTTCATGTAACACGGAGTGAAGCATTTAGGAAAACCAGTAATTTATCAAATGACATTTGTATTTTACTAACGTGGAACGTCTTTTTACTTTATAGCCTAATTTCCGAAGTAAAGAGAGACTTACCAGTTCACCTTTCTGTCTAAGTGTCTGCGTGTGTGTGTGTGGGCGTGCGTGCGTCCCCCAGTTACTTTTGAACCCGCGCTTCAAAATTCATTAAAGTTTACAAACTTGTATTTGTTTAGTAAGGAAGCCAGCTTTCGAATATACATTATGGTTAGTTTTAAAATTACGCGTACTGAAAAATTTCGGGTCCTGCAATATAACTCAGGAATAATACAACCGATTTTAACCAGAATTGAAACGTTGGTAGTTCACAATTTTGCATCGCACTGAATTCAGAAACACACAGCCTCATTAATCCGTCTTTGTGGAAGATAACGGCATTAAAAAAAAGTGTACCTCTAATGTCATATCTTGCGAGTGACTCAAACAATTACCTCCTAATTAATCATACAAGCAGTGTTGTTGTAGACCACCTTAAACAAATACGATTCTAGATTATACACTTATTTTTAAAATGGCAGCCATATAAATATTTGGTTACTCTAAAATGTTTACCGACCAATTAGGCCAAATTTCAACCAAACTTTGTATGCTGGTAGTAGGCCTACTTATATAACTATTAAAATTAATTTTATTTTCAACTGAATTCCCGCTATTTTGTAAAATAGTACTATCTGGAGCATACAATTTACTAACCATTCAACAGACCAATGGTACTGTTAGAGATATCATGAATTAAGTAACTTTAATAGAATGGCCACGTATTTTCAAAAAACCTTCTTATTTACAATTTGCGTTGTATTTTTATCTCCGAAACAAGTTGACATTTGGTATGTCATATGGTGTGTACTAAACACAACATATGACACCCTATCTATTATGAAATTTTAAAATACTTAACCTGAAATATAAACATACATGTATCTCAGTACCATCTCAAACAATTCCCGTCTCTTTTTGCGTGCAAATAGTACCACGGAAATCCACTTAAGATTTCTATATATTCTGCTAATTTCAAAGCGATGGTATTATTTTTGTAGTTTCATAAGCCACATCACTTGTTACTCTTAATCACGATGTGCTGTAATACTCACCGTGGGCGCTAAATTCATTAGTTAATAGTCTCAAACCATTCATTATAGGCTTACATGCACTTAAGGAACTATAATTAAAACTGGTGGAAAATACCCTTTCTTTATATACATTATCCTTATAACAAACACTTTGAGAGGATTATTCAGAATTATTTGCATATGTGTGGAGGGAAGTAGGGTAGTTAGTTACATAGGTAGCTTCTTGCTGTCAATTTGTTAGGTAAATATTGTTTTAGTTTTTGTAGTTGTAATACATACAATAGTGACTGCAGACAATAAAGCAACATATTTTTTAACATTTTTATTCTACAACGTTTTAACAATTGATTTGCGATAAATACATATAAATAATTTATCATCGAAATGTTCTGAAAACACAACTTCCTTCAACAAAAGCTGGAACAGTGGGACAAAAGGGGTGTAACAGGAAAAATAACAAAATAAATAAACATGGAGTAATGTGGCTGCAGTAGCAGGAAGACAGTAGGATGTCTCTAACTCACGTCCCACCTCAGTGACGTCACGTGACTGGGATGAGCGGCGAGAGACGGGCACGTGTCCAGAGGCACGTCAGTCACTCACCTCGGCTGTCGGACTGCCCAGCTCTGTCTCGAGGTAGTGCGAAGGAGGAGTAGCGGTATGAGGGGAGAAGGTCAGTGTCGCGGTCACAGGTCAGGAAGGCACGTGTGATGTCTCGAGGTAGTGCGAAGGAGGAGTAGCGGTATGAGGGGAGAAGGTCAGTGTCGCGGTCACAGGTCAGGAAGGCACGTGGCCGCGGTAGGCGAGGTCCGACGCCCGCCCCCAGCCCTGGTGAGGGTCGTACGCGGGGGCCGAGTGCTCGACGGCGGGGGCGGGCTGCGGGTAGTGGTACACCTCGTAGTTGACGACCTTGGGCTTGGTCAGCTTGAAGACGAGCATGGCGCCCGACAGCACCAGCGACAGCAGCCCCAGGGTGAGCGCCTTCCACGTCTTGAGGGCGATGAGGCCGAGGGCCATGGGAAGCAGAGCGGTGGCCTTGAACTTGAGACCCAGCAGGAACGGCATCACGATCTTCTTGATGAAGCCGCGCTCTGCACACAACACACACGCCGCTCTCCTAGTAGCCCAGCTCTGTACACCCCTGCCTCATTGTCTATCTAGTACGCCTCCTAGTAGCCCACATCTGTACACCCCTGCATCATTGTCTATGTAGTACGCCTCCTAGTAGCCCAGATCTGTACACCCCTGCCTCATTGTCGTCTATCTAGTATGCCTCCTAGTAGCCTACCTCTGTACACCCCTGCCTCATTGTCATCTATCTAGTACGCCGCACAGCAACAGAATGCAACATCGTCTGAAGGCTGTTGACGGTGAAGTAAGGCCCTGGTTACTTTTTACTTTCAGCCATTGTTTATCCTTTAACTACATTTTTACATCAATATTGCCACGTAATCAATAAACACAGTGTGTATATTCGACCGCACTCCGAAGTTAACGTCTAAGGCTAAAATAAAATATATTTATTGACTATTATTGTAAATGAGAGGGCTTTCAAAAGTGCTCACTTTACCGCGAATAGCTTATAACTGGGGAAACCCTTGTATGAGATACCATTCGCCGTAGAGACTACATTCCGTACTCTCATAAACACAGCTGCCAACAACATGGCTCCGATATAAGCCAGAGCTTTACGTCGATTGCAGGGCAGTTCAGAACAGAACATTTGTTGATACAACGCCTAACACGATGTATTAGACTATTAATGAAAGGGCTAGAGCATATTTTAACCTTTGTCCCTGTAAGGACTGGCCTCATACAACAAGTTGAATTTTTCGTTTATGTGCCATAACTTAATGAAATAACAAAATATTTATCATCATAGCACGTTTACATTTTACAAATGCATTCAAATGTAGTCGGAAAATTTTATCCACGCCTTATCTGGTAGCTGTGGAACTGTAACAATCTACTGATAATTTATTAATGATGTTGCACTAATTAAGTGATAATTACTTGGCAAATGTAGAGACTTTATGTTTATTCTACAGCGTAATGTACTGTATATTTCCAGAGAGGTATATGTGTAGTTTAAAAATTAATCATCCTAAACAATTGCAATATGCTAGAAAGCAGTAATCCAATGGCGTGTGAAGCCAAGCCTTAAGTAACATACAACTTGCTCTTAGTCAAACTTGACTTCTGCACTTGCTCAAGTACACGGCAAGCGCTAGTGTTAAACTAATGTGCGGCAAAACAAGGGCAGTTTTTATACTAATCAGAGGCGTATTGCTAGTTCCTCCCCCCTCCTCTGGTATTATACATCAGTCACATTATACATCACAGTTCTCTGATAACTACTTTATCATCTAGCACACGTAACGACACTCTTTAATTACAAGAAAGGTAATAAGGAAACGTTAATGACAGAGAGAGCTAGATATATTACTTAACATCAGTTATTTAAAAGAGCATGGTTAACTATTTGTAGGAACCTTGAAAATAAACGTTGAGAAACGTGCCTTATACAGACGGGAAGTCTCAAAGGCAACAATGCTTTTCCAAAAATATTTTTTTCACACATAAAGGTTGCTGAAATATAATTATGACTCTGTTATGGAGAGTATATTAACAGTTGGTGCAGTACAAACCTATTTCTGAGTAACAATTTCAACGATGTTTGCATATGTCTTTTCACTATCTCCATTGAAATGTTACGTTGCTACCTGGAGCTTTACCTGGGTGCTATAAGCGCTACACCCTCACTCAAGAAATGATCATGTTATACGCCTTTATATACTCTCAGGATAACATAAAAATTGCGCTCCTAACACATATATTTTAGTAAGAATAATTGTACTCAGGTTAAGAATAAAACACGTTTTCTTGCGAAAGAGTTTGGCGTAGGGAAAATCTCCGCCGCTAGGTGTGCAGTGTCCCAAAGAGGTCACATTTAATGAAACTTTAAGCGACGCGAATTATAAAGAGAGATTTTATTTGGTTACGAAGGTACTTTACATTTGATTTATAATTATGATAATTATTCTGTTTTTTAACGTAAAGCAGAGAGAAAATCTGGTACACATGCGACGCTGGCGCCTACCTAGTGGTAAAAATGTTTGGTTGCTAAACTTTAGAATTGATCTTCTCAACCTGCGGTAGAAGAAAACTCGACCTGACATCTGTATTCAAGAGTTGTCGGTCCGAAAACATGAAAATTAACGATAAAATGTGTATAAAACAAGAAACTCTGATTTCCTGTGGTCATCCATTTAAATATTACACCTCTTATACAGCGCCAGGTCTCAGAACTATTTTCAGCAACTTGCTGCCAACTTAACTGGGAGCCTGCGTGGGCGAAAGTACTGAAGCGTATATGTAGTTATAGACAGTCATTTTTTTCAATGGTTGGCTTGAAAATTGCTTTTTTTTTACAGTAAGCGACTTTTATATAAATAAATGTGACCCACAGTCAAGGCGGACCACTCCCGCCATCTTGGATGCATGATATTTTCCCCGCAGTGTGCAGTTAATATATTATTTTATGTTTTACGGCTCGAAAAAGCAAAAAAAGCATTAAATTTTATATTTCCATAGTAGTTATAGCTTTACTGCTGTTGTTAGTATATTTTATACAATTGCCCGTAGTTAATTATCCCGTATTTCTTCTTGGCTGTCGCCAGTTAAATAGTAATAATACAGTAGCGCTGTAACAATTAGATAAAGTTCGAGAAACTGTTATTAATGATATGTCGAGCAAAAAAATTCGTTTCACCTTTTGTGACGAAGCCTATGCCAAAAATATTGACGAATCCAAGATGGCGGGGTGGTCGCCTACGTGATGATTTAATTGCGTTGCAGCATGGTTGAAAAATGAATTTTTCGACGAAATTGCTAACGTGTTTAGTGTTTGCGTACAATAGAAAAACATACCCTAGACGAGAACGGAGTAATACTTTAAGAAGTGCCACGGTAGGCGTATTATGTTGGAGCTCACTAACATAATTATAAACGGCTTATTAAGACTAATGTATCTTAACATACACTTACCGGACACAAGCGAAACTTCAGTAGGAACCTGCGTTGAAACGCGCCACAGACTTTCCACCAATAAGATGATATGGTCGCTACTGAGAGTCCCATAGACAAGTGCACGACGACGAGAACAACGCACGCCAGTTCGGAGTTCTGAGGGGCCGCGGTTGTGTGGTGGTCAGACTACTCACCTCCCACCAGCCGCTGGTCGGCGGGTTTTCTCGGGGATATCCCGTTTTCCCCACCCCTACATTGGAGCACTGCTCCATACTCATCTCGTGGGATCTCAAGAGCCGCCCATGTTTCTTTACACTCCAGTCGAGGAGTCTGCACGTAGAGGCGATGGCTCACTTGATGCGCGTGTTAGTGTAGCCCTTGGTTCAGGTATAGGTGACGCCTGAAAGGGGAGACAAGGTGAGAAGGTACTGACCTTGGGCGGGGGCGGAGGCCGGGGCTAGCGGCACAGACAGCTGAGGTGGCAGGTCTCTCAGCAGGAACTTGGGCACGAAGGTCGTCAGAGAGCCGTCTAGCAGCTCCCTGGGTAGACGCAGTGTCAGCTCGTGTGAGGCGAGGTAGCCGTCTGCCCTCTGCAGTACCTCGTCCAGTGCCACCTCACCTCCCTCCTCCTGCAACACACGCACCTCACCTTGCACCACACCTCGCCTTACACCACACCTCACCTTACACCACACCTCGCCTATGCCGGGGCTTAGCTGCTCGTTGACAGCGAGGTCGCGACAGACGGAGCAAGTTGCTCAGAGAAGTAGGAGCGGCCATGACCTGCACCAACTTAGCCTCCCAGGTGTGAGTTCAGTTTGTCATCACTGCGACACGTCGCTCGGTAGAAGAAAGTGCAATTAAAAACATCATAGGCTAACTGTCGTGGCTATTATACAGAGCTGCAACCGAGTTTCCAGGTCCGATTCAAAACTTAATTGAATTAATTAATTATATATATAATTATAGTAATTTATTGTAACGGTGTGAAATAAGTCATGAAAAACATCGTGAAAACATAAAACTAGCGTACAACTAATACAAAAAATTTTTATGAAATAGTAATTAGTACGAAAATGAACACGTGGTTCCCACCTGAGGCAGGGTCAGTATGGATAAGATGAGACTGGCGCTAATAGTAGCCGGCTGTCCTACCCGAGGCTCCAGTCAGCCCGAAGAATGGATGAGGTGAGACGAGATGGAGACGCAGCTGTATGAAGACGGGGGAGGGAACGGGAGAGCCCCGAGGAAACCCTCCGCACCACGACAGTGTCCGCCACACTACCCACATGGGGAACTCCGTCCGAGAATCTCCCACCCACCGGTGTCCGGAACCGAACCTGGGACCAGACGCAGGAGGGCAGAGACTTGGCAACTGAGCCTGTTGTCAATGATATCACGTAGACATAAAGAAGAGCATATACATTTGTATAGGCTGTTTACGGTTAAGTGAGCACTGTCGAGGTTTCAGTTGCTTTTTATTTTCAGCCATTTTTATCATTTAACCACCTTTTTAAAATAAATATTGCCATGTAAGCAATAAACACTGTGTGTATATTCCACCGCACTCGAAAGTTAACTTTTATGGCTACAATAAAATATATTTACTGCTTTTTATATGGAATGAGAGGACTTTCAAAAGTGCCCACTTTACCATGAATAGACTATACGAGGAGATACCCAGAGGGCCGCAAGGCTAAGGGCGTAGAAAACACTCATATGGTAAACTATTGGAACTGCAGTCGGAGTAATACTGGAAGTTGCTAAATTCCCTTTGTAGAAACACAGCATTCGTGCTATGGCAACTATCAGCATCCCAGACAGGATCACTGCAGATGAAGATAGCTGGCTCGTACAACCTCACTGCTCTGTTTACATGCGTTATTTACATGTGTTTACATACTTCCTAGTCTGGCCAGTTCCTATTGAGACAAGGAAGTTTCTCGAATGAGCGAATATTGATTTAATAAAAGCTGGGATAAAAATTGAAAACAAAATGTGATGTTAGATTCACGTGATTTTGCTACTTCTGCTGGTATTTCATGCGAGAAATGAGTTTACGTCGAGTTGATTGTACGGCCTGGCGGGGATCACTGCTCTAGCCACGCCATCCACAGAGGAAACTACGACTAGGCTTGTCCGTCCCAGAGATGGTCACTGGAACCTGCAGCCGCACGGAAACTTGCCTGCTGGCTTTTACAGCTACACTGCTGCTTCCAAGCATTTCCAACGAAGTGTTTAATCACCATATGTACACGTCTGACTTGCGTGTCGATATCAGGAGACAAAGCAGGGTTCTGAAACTCCTGTCTAGAGGAATGCATTAGTTTATCACTGAACAGTTCGGCACCTCCAAGGAAGAGTATCTGGCTAGTTTAAGTGGATTTGACCATTTCTCTCACCGCCGCCCTACGTCATTACCGTTGTCGCCTTTAAAACCGTTTTACGCGCACATAAATGTTTCGTTTTGAAATTTATTAAATTAATTAATCCCGTTTAATTTGTCTAGCGGTTTACCCGACTAGAAAATTTAAGTCGTATTACCCTCTACTAGCCTTGCATTTATTTTGAATGAATTTCGTGATATATATATATATATATATATATATATATATATAAAGAAGAAATGTAAAAAAGTTTTAACGCGCGTCTCTTTAAAAAACCACAAACGAAATAAAAAATAATTATGTAGAGTATGTTAACAGTTTGAAAATCATGAGCCAAAGATAATTTTTCTCCGAGCATATCCTAAACGACAAACTGAACAAGCTGACGCGGTACATAACTAAACTGTCATTTGGGAGGACCTGGGTTCGATTCCCGGTGCAGCCATCCTGATTTCGGTTTTCCAAGGTTTCTCGAAATCATTACAGGTACCTGCTGGGGTTGTCACTTGGCCACCATCTTATTCCCCGGTCCTGTCTCCTTGAGAAACTTTTCCGTCTCTAATTATATCGCTGTCGACTATCACTTGAAAAATTAAACAATAAGAAAATATATATCTTGTGAAAGTTGCTCAAGACAAGCATGCATTTTATATACAATATTTAAACGATCATTTGTGAAATTATTTGTAGGAGACTGTGGGAAGGGGAGGGGTTATCAAAACTACCATTCCTTAACAAAAAGTCACTTTAGTTGACGCTATGAAAACTTGAATAGTTACTAAATAAGATGTAATATTTGAAAATAAAATGCTTGATATCCATGTGCATGCATAAAAAAACTTGCCAAAAGGGACCAGCAACACTTGTGAATTCTCAAATACAAGTATTGCAATCTAATCCACCGCTCTAGAATTAATCTCAAATCCCTATAACGTGGTATGCACTATTTATGAAATGAGGTTTGCAGTTATCAATACGGTGACTCTGAGCCTTATCAACACTGTAAAAGAGGCGCTGGAGACATCGTAATATGAGCTGGGTACTTGTGCAGCATGCCTGAACAAAGTGGTGAATATTGTAAGTAGATGTAAACAAGTGGTCACGGACCACCCAGGACTGGTGCCAGTAATACTAGAGGAGGTGCGCGGGTGAGTAGCGAGTAGTGAGGCTGGCTGACCTGGCGTATGGGGGTGAGGTCCGGCGAGTAGTCGGAGGTCCTGCGGACGGCGAGGTGGTCGGACAGCCAGACGGTGTCCTGGCTGGCGGCGGNCGTGGTCACGCCCATCCTAGCAGCGTGTGTGCGTGTGTGTCCAGGTGGCACTGCCAGGGCTTATATACCGGCCAGTGGCCCGCCAGCACGTGACCTGCATGACCGTGCTTGCTCGGTTTCACTGCCCCCCTACCCCCCGCCCACCACCGGCACCGAACCAAGTGCGGCAGCACCTCGCTTACACTTTCATATCATTCTACGTCACTCCGGGACTGTGCCGGCGACGTATCTCTGTGTATACTCTGTTATAAGCAAGTTCTGGCTATGATTAACATGAAAACTTATCAGCGTGTGCGGTATCATTCAAAACTAAGCACAGGTCTCATAACAAATTATTCAATCTTCCATCTCCGAATATAGCTGTGTGCGCTCTGAGAAAGTTGTCTACTTGAAATCCATCNATAACAAATTATTCAATCTTCCATCTCCGAATATAGCTGTGTGCGCTCTGAGAAAGTTGTCTACTTGAAATCCATCGTGTCCACTTGAATTCCTAACAGCGGCAGATAATCTCTTGGTGGTTGTATTGTTTACTGTTCAGAGGTATTGTTCATAAGGCAGTCAGCCATATTTGCACAATAGGGTAAATTGGCCTAACAAAAACAAAAAAAACCACCGGTTCTAGCGTACATAAGCTGGTAGGAAATTCTCGTTAAGTATCAAAAATATGTAATGTGTGTAAGAATTTCGTATTTGTTTTANATAACAAATTATTCAATCTTCCATCTCCGAATATAGCTGTGTGCGCTCTGAGAAAGTTGTCTACTTGAAATCCATCATGTCCACTTGAATTCCTAACAGCGGCAGATAATCTCTTGGTGGTTGTATTGTTTACTGTTCAGAGGTATTGTTCATAAGGCAGTCAGCCATATTTGCACAATAGGGTAAATTGGCCTAACAAAAACAAAAAAAACCACCGGTTCTAGAGTACATAAGCTGGTAGGAAATTCTCGTTAAGTATCAAAAATATGTAATGTGTGTAAGAATTTCGTATTTGTTTTANAGTACATAAGCTGGTAGGAAATTCTCGTTAAGTATCAAAAATATGTAATGTGTGTAAGAATTTCGTATTTGTTTTAAAATATGAACTGTTATTTGTGCCCTACTTCCCAGACACACATGTAGCTGTGCCCATATATCAGTTCTTGATAGTCTAGGAAGTTTACTTTGGGGGCAGTTCCTTCATTGGCTTCAAAAATCATGACGGAATTCTCGAAAATTCTTTATTACGCTAAAAATATCCACAACAGCTTTATTTCACACTTACTGGAACTTCAAACACACGTGATGAAAGACAAAGGTCTACGGAGACAAGTAATTGTTTATATGATAACAATAATACATAATCCTGTTGTACGTACATGCGTAAGTTGTCTGATACGATATCATTTAACAATCCGCAGTGGCCCAATAATCCACACCTTTTCGTAATATATGGTTGCAAAGTTACAAACAGTAACTATAAGAAAGCAATATTGACGAAGCATTCATTATTGCTACCTACAAAGGACATCTAAGCTATTGGCTTAACAACATTTTGGAAATATACTAAAGCATTATGAATGAAAAAATGTTTATGGGAAAGATATTAAACCATTAAATTGTCACTGTGGAAAAATGGCATTACAAACAATTCTGTCACAATTATTTTAGAAAAATATCTTAAAACCAAAACTTTAGGCTTTAAAATGCGTTGTTACAACGTCATCATTGATTGCATTCATACAAAGAGCTAAGAAGGGACTTGGTGTGATGTGGAATTAGGAAGGTGATTGTATCCGCAGAACCTCACACACACTGCAATACTTTATGCTCTACTAAAGGAGGCAAAGGGAAAAATGTTTGACACCCCGTATACTAACCAATATACCAATAAGTATATCAATATGTTGAGTGTAATGAAAACCACCAATTTCGTTTTTCTAAGGTAATTTTTTGCCAAAATAATAACAACTGTGCTAATTGGCTTTAATTTCAGGTAGTTTTCCTTATAAATACATTAATTATTTTACTACACAGAAGAAGTTTGTGTTATATAGACAAATGTCGGAAAAAGCTGCCTATTTTATATTTGTAAAATTTAAGAAAATTTATAGAAACTTTGATTACCTGCTGCACTGAAATATGTAACGACAATGTTTATTTTATTAACTACTGTGCTTATGTCTTTATGACTGTCATAAACGTGGGATGCATAATAATTTTGTATGTTTCGTATAGCATTGTGCTGTACACATGTAATATTTCAATTGTACAGTTAAAAAAATAAAACTCGTTTCTAAATAACTATTAGTAAAACTTAAAATATGCGAAAAAAAAAGTTTATTTATGATATACTGAAGTACAGCTGGGGCATGTTTGTTTTCAATCCGAGATATAAACTTACTGCTGGAAAACCTTCACTAATACTCAACGTAAGTAAGGGAACAGGGTAATAATTATGATCCCGTAGATGAAAATAAGTGAAAACAGCATTTCTCCTAAACCAATTTGCAACTTTGGTCAACATCTATTCAAACCAAGCTTAACTGTACTTTCAAAATCAAACGATGCGTTATTTGAGGAAAGTAAATCAAATGTTGACCAAATATAGAACAAAACGATCAGATAAGAGAAAACTAAAGATGCAACGAAAGTTGCTGTAGAAGTTATTGGCCAATGTGGTTTGCATATGCACAGAGGTTGAAGTTGTGCAGCACGCAAGATGGAACCGCAATCTACCGAAAACCTTCGACAGTTGATTCCTCGTCAAAAAATATGTACACAATCTATAGCCGAAGTATATGTACCCTATCTATAGCCGAAGTCTATTTACCCTATGTATAGCCGAAGTCTATGTGCCCTACCTATAGCCGAAGTCTATGTACCATATCTATAGCCGAAGTCTATGTACCCTATCTATAGCCGAAGCATATGTACCCTATCTATAGCCGAAGTCTAGGTACCCTATCTATAGCCGAAGTCTATGTACCCTATCTATAATCGAGGTATATGTACCATATCTATAGTCGAAGTCTATGTGCCCTACCTATAGCCGAGGTCTATTTACCCTATGTATAGCCGAAGTCTATGTACCCTATCTATAGCCGAAGTCTATTTACCCTATGTATAGCCGAAGTCTATGTGCCCTACCTATAGCCGAAGTCTATGTACCATATCTATAGCCGAAGTCTATGTACCCTATCTATAGCCGAAGCATATGTACCCTATCTATAGCCGAAGTCTAGGTACCCTATCTATAGCCGAAGTCTATGTACCCTATCTATAATCGAGGTATATGTACCATATCTATAGTCGAAGTCTATGTGCCCTACCTATAGCCGAGGTCTATTTACCCTATGTATAGCCGAAGTCTATGTACCCTATCTATAGCCGAAGTCTATGTACCCTACCTAAAGCCAAAGTCTATGTACCCTATCTATGGCCGAGGTCTATGTACCTTATCTATAGCCGAAGTCTATGTACCCTATCTATAGCCGAAGTTTATGTAGCCATAGATATCGGCTTCAGATACATCCCTATCTATAGCCGAAGTTTATGTAGCCTATCTATAGCCGAAGTCTATGTACCCTATCTATAATCGAGGTATATGTACCATATCTATAGTCGAAGTCTATGTGCCCTACCTATAGCCGAAGTCTATGTACCCTATCTATAGCCGAAGTCTATTTACCCTATGTATAGCGGAAGTCTATGTACCCTATCTATAGCCGAAGTCTATGTACCCTACCTAAAGCCAAAGTCTATGTACCCTATCTATAGCCGAGGTCTATGTACCTTATCTATAGCCGAAGTCTATGTACCCTATCTATTGCCGAGGTCTATGTACCTTATCTATAGCCGAGGTCTATGTACATTATCAATAGCCGAGGTCTATGTACCCTATCTATAGCCGAGGTCTATGTAACTTATCATTTGCCGAGGTCTATGTACCTTAACAATAGCAGAGGTCTATGTACCCTATCTATAGCCGAAGTCTATGTACCCTATCTATAGCCGAAGTAGATGTAGCCTAACTATAGCCGAGGTCTATGTACCCTATCTATAGCCGAGGTCTATGTACCTTATATATAGCCGAAATCTATGAACAATATCTATAGTCGAAGTCTGTGTGCCCTACCTATAGCCGAGGTCTAAGTACCCTATCTATTGCCGAAGTCTATGTACCCTACCTAAAGCCAAAGACTATGTACCCTATCTATAGCCGAAGTCTATGTACCCTATCTATAGCCGAAGTCTATGTACCCTATCTATATTCGAGGTCTATGTACCCTACCTATAGTCGAAGTCTATGTGCCCTACCTATAGCCGAGGTCTATGTACCCTATCTATAGGCCAGGTCTATGTACCTTATCAATAGCCGAGGTCTATGTACCCTATNGGCCAGGTCAATGTACCTTATCAATAGCCGAGGTCTATGTACCCTATCTATAGCCGAAGTCTATGTACCCTATCTTTAGCCGAGGTCTATGTACCTTATCAATAGCCGAGGTCTATGTACCCTATCTATAGCCGAGGTCTATGTACCCTACTATAGCCGAAGACTATGTACCCTATCTATAGCCGAAGTCTATGTACCCTACCTATAGCCGAGGTCTATGTACACTATCTATAGCCGAGGTCTATGTACCCTATCTATAGCCGAAGTCTATGTACCCTATCTATATTCGAGGTCTATGTACCATATCTATAGTCGAAGTCTATGTGCCCTACCTATAGCCGAGGTCTATGTACCCTATCTATAGCCGAAGTCTATGTACCCTACCTATAGCCGAGGTCTATGTACACTATCTATAGCCGAGGTCTATGTACCCTATCTATAGCCGAAGTCTATGTACCCTATCTATATTCGAGGTCTATGTACCATATCTATAGTCGAAGTCTATGTGCCCTACCTATAGCCGAGGTCTATGTACCCTATCTATAGCCGAAGTCTATGTACCCTACCTATAGCCGAGGTCTATGTACACTGTCTATAGCCGAGGTCTATGTACCCTACTATAGCCGAAGACTATATACCCTATCTATAGCCGATGTCTATGTACCCTATCTATAGCCGAGGTCTATGTACAATATCTATAGCCGAGGTCTATGTACCCTACCTATAGCCAAAGTCAATTTACCCTATCTATAGCCGAGGTCTATGTACTTTATCAATAGCCGAGGTCTATGTACACTATCTATAGCCGAAGACTATGTACCCTATCTATAGCCAAAGTCTAAGTACCCTATCTATAGACGAGGTCTATTTACCCTATCTAAAGCCGAGGTATATGTACCCTATCAATAGCCGAGGTCTATGTACCCTATCTATAGCCGAGGTCTATGTACCTTATCACTATCCGAGGTCTATGTAGTTTATCAATAGCCGAGGTCTTAGTACCCTATCTATAGCCGAAGTCTATGTACCCTATCTATAGCCGAAGTCTATGTACACTATCTATAGCCAAAATCTCTGTACCCTATCTATAGCCTAGGTCTATGTACCCTATCTATAGCCGATGTCTGTGTACCCTATCTATAGCCGAGGTCTATGTACCTTATCAATAGCCGAGGTCTATGTACCGTATCTATTGCCGAGGTCTATGTACCTTATCTATAGCCGAGGTCGATGTACATTATCACTAGCCGAGGTCTATGTACCTTATCAATAGCCGAGGTCATTGTACCCTATCTATAGCCGAAGTCTATGTACCCTATATATAGCCGAGGTCTATGTACCTTATCAATAGCCGAGGTCTATGTACCCTACTATAGCCGAAGACATTGTACCCTATCTATAGCCGAAGTCTATGTACCCTACCTATAGCCGAGGTCTATGTACACTATCTATAGCCGAGGTCTATGTACCATATCTATAGTCGAAGTCTGTGTGCCCTACCTATAGCCGAGGTCTATGTACCCTATCTATAGCCGAAGTCTATGTTCCCTATCTATAGCCGATGTCTATGTACCCTACCTATAGCCGAAGACGATGTACCCTATCTATAGCCGAAGTCTATCTACCTTATCAATAGCCGAGGTCTATGTACCCTATCTATAGCCGAGGTCTATTTACCATATCTATAGCCGAGGTCTATTTACCATATCTATAGCCGAGGTCTATTTACCATATCTATAGCCGAGGTCTATGTACCCTACCTATAGCCAAATTCAATGTACCCTATCTATAGCCGAGGTCTATGTACTTTATCAATAGCCGAGTTCTATGTACACTATCTATAGCCGAAGACTATGCACCCTATCTATAGCCTAGGTCTATGTACCCTATCTATAGCCGAGGTCTGTTTACCCTATCTATAGCCGAGGTCTATGTACCTTATCAATAGCCGAGATCTATGTACCCTACCGATAGCCGAGGACTATGTACCCTACCTATAGCTGAAGACTATGTTCCCTATCTATAGCCGATGTAATGTACCCTACCTATAGCCGAAGACGATGTACCCTATCTATAGCCGAAGTCTATCTACCTTATCAATACCCGAGGTCTATGTACCCTATCTATAGCCGAAGACTATGTACCTTATCTATAGCAGAAGTCTATGTACCCATATCTATAGCCGAGGTCTATGTACCCTATCTATAGACGAAGACTATATACCGTATCTATAGCCGAAGTCTATCTACCTTATCAATAGCCGAGGTCTATGTAGCTTATCAATAGCCGAGGTCTATGTACCCTATCTATAGCCGAAGTCTAAGTACCCTATCTAAAGCCGAAGTCTATGTACCCTTTCAATAGCCAAAATCTCTGTACCCTATCTATAGCTGAGGTCTATGTACCCTATCTATAGCCGAGGTCTATGTACCCTATCTATAGCCGAGGTCTATGTACCTTATCAATAGCCGAGGTCTATGTACCCTACCTATAGCCGAGGTCTATGTTCCTTATCTATAGCCGAAGTATATGTACCCCATCTATAGCCGAAGTCTATGTACCCTAACTATAGCCGAGGTCTATGTACCCTATATATTGCCGAGATCTATGTACCCTATTTATAGCCGAGGTATATGCACCCTACCTATAGCCGCAGACAATGTACCCTATCTATAGCCGAGGTCTATGTACCCTACCTATAGCCGAAGTCTATATACCCTACCTATAGCCGAATTCTATGTACCCTGTGTATAGCCGAGGTCTATGTACCTTATCAATAGCAGAGGTCTATGTACCCTATCTATAGCCGAAGTCTATGTACCCTATCTATAGCCGAAGTCTATGTACACTATCTATAGCGGAGGTCTATGTACAATATGTATAGCCGAGGTCGATGTACCCTATCTATAGCCGAAGTCTATGTAACTTATCTAAAGCCGAGGTCTATGTACCCTAACTAAAGCCGAGGTCTATGTACCTTATCTATAGCCGAAGTCAATGTACCCTATCTAAAGCCAAGGTCTATGTACTCTACCTATAGCCGAGTTCTATGTACCATATCTATAGCCGAAGTCTATGTAACTTATCTAAAGCCGAGGTCTATGTACCCTAACTAAAGCCGAGGTCTATGTACCTTATCTATAGCCGAAGTCAATGTACCCTATCTAAAGCCAAGGTCTATGTACTCTACCTATAGCCGAGTTCTATGTACCATATCTATAGCCGAAGTCTATGTAACTTATCTATAGCCGAAGTCTATGTATCATATCTATAGCCGAAGTCTATGTACCCTATCTATAGCCGAGGTCTATGCACCCTATCTATAGCCGAGGTCTTTGTACCCTATCTATAGCCGAGGTCTATGTACCCTATCTATAGCCGAAGAGTATGTACTCTACCTATAGCCGAAGTCTATGTACCCTATCTATAGCTAAAGTCTATGTACCCTACCTATAGCCGATGTCTATGTACCCTATCTACAGCCGAAGACTATGTAACCTACCTATAGCCGAAGTCTAAGTACCCTATATATAGCTGTGGTCTATGTACCCTACTATTGCCGAAGACTATGTACCCTATGTATAGCCGAAGTCTATATACCCTATCTATAGCCGAGGTCTATGTACCCTATCTATAGCCGAAGTCTATGTACCCTATCTATAGCCGAAGTCTATGTACCCTACCTATAGCCGAGGTCTATGTACCCTATCTATAGCCGAGGTCTATGTACCCTATCTATAGCCGAAGACTATGTACCTTATCTATAGCAGAAGTCTATGTACCAATATCTATAGCCGAGGTCTATGTACCCTATCTATAGCCGAAGACTATGTACCTTATCTATAGCAGAAGTCTATGTACCAATATCTATAGCCGAGGTCTATGTACCCTATCTATAGCCGAAGACTATGTACCTTATCTATAGCAGAAGTCTATGTACCAATATCTATAGCCGAGGTCTATGTACCCTATCTATAGCCGAAGACTATGTACCTTATCTATAGCAGAAGTCTATGTACCAATATCTATAGCCGAGGTCTATGTACCCTATCTATAGCCGAAGTCTATATACCCTATCTATAGCCTAAGGCTATCTACCTTATCAATAGCCGAGGTCTATGATCCCTACCTNAGCCGAAGTCTATATACCCTATCTATAGCCTAAGGCTATCTACCTTATCAATAGCCGAGGTCTATGATCCCTACCTTTAGCCGAGGTCTATGTACCCTATCTATAGCCGAGGTCTATGTACCCTATCTATAGCCGAAGTATATGTACCCTATCTATAGCCGAAGTCTATGTACCCTACCAATAGCCGAGGTCTNGTACCCTATCTATAGCCGAAGTATATGTACCCTATCTATAGCCGAAGTCTATGTACCCTACCAATAGCCGAGGTCTATGTACCCTATCTATAGCCAAGTTTTATGTACCCTATCTATAGCCGAGGGGTATGTACCCTACCTATAGCCGAAGTCTATGTACCCTATCTATAGCCGAAGTCTATTTACCCTATATATAGCCGAAGTCTATGTGCCCTACCTATAGCCGAAGTCTATGTACCCTTTCTATAGCCGAAGTATATGTACCCTATCTATAGCCGAAGTCTATGTACCCTACCTATAGCCGAGGTCTATGTACCCTATCTATAGCCGAGGTCTATGTACCCTATCTACAGCCGAGGTATATGTACCCTACCTATAGCCGAAATCAATGTACCCTATCTATAGCCGAGGTCTATGTTCACTACCTATAGCCNGGTATATGTACCCTACCTATAGCCGAAATCAATGTACCCTATCTATAGCCGAGGTCTATGTTCACTACCTATAGCCGAAGTCTATGTACCCTACCTATAGCCGAAGTCTATGTACCCGGTCTATAGCCGAGGTCTATGTACATTACCTATAGCCGAAGTCTATGTACCCTACCTATAGCCGAAGTCTATGTACCCTACCTATAGCCGAAGTCTATGTACCCTATCTATAGCCGAGGTCTATGTACCTTATCTATAGCCGAAGTCTATGTACTCTATATATAGCCGAGGTCTATATACCCTACCTATAGCCGAGGTCTATGTACCTTATCAATAGCGGAAGTCTATGTACCCTATCTACAGCCGAAGGCTATGTAACCTTCCTATAGCCGAAATCAATGTACCCTATCTATAGCCGAGGTCTATGTTCACTACCTATAGCCGAAGTCTATGTACCCTACCTATAGCCGAAGTCTATGTACCCGGTCTATAGCCGAGGTCTATGTACATTACCTATAGTCGAAGTCAATGTACCCTACCTGTAGCCGAAGTCTATGTACGCTACCTATAGCCGAAGTCTATGTACCCTATCTATAGCCGAGGTCTATGTACCTTATCTATAGCCGAAGTCTATGTACTCTATATATAGCCGAGGTCTATATACCCTACCTATAGCCGAGGTCTATGTACCTTATCAATAGCGGAAGTCTATGTACCCTATCTACAGCCGAAGGCTATGTAACCTTCCTATAGCCGAAGTCAATGTACCCTATCTATAGCCGAGGTCTATGTACCCTATCTATAGCCGAAGTCAATGTACCCTATCTATAGCCGAAGTCAATGTCTCCTATCTATAGCCGAGGTCTATGTACCCTACCTATCGCCGAAGTCAATGTACCCTAACTATAGCCGAGGTCTATGTACCCTATCAATAGCCGAAGTCTACGTACCCTATCTATAGACGAAGACTATGTACCCTATCTATAGCCGAAGCATATGTACCCTTCATATATAGCCGAGGTCTATGTACCCTATCTATAGCCGAGGTCTATGTACCCTATCTATAGCCGAAGAGTATGTACCCTACCTATAGCCGAAGTCTATTTACCCTATCTATAGCTAAAGTCTATGTACCCTACCTATATCCGAAGTCTATGTACCGTATTTATAGCCGATGACAATGTACCCTATCTATAGCCGAAGTCTATGTAAGGTATTTATAGCCGAAGTCTATGTATTCTATCTATAGCCGAAGTCTATGTACCCTATCTATAGCTGAAGTCTATGTACCCTACCTATAGCCACAGTCTATGTACTTTACCTATAGCCGAAGTCTTTGTAACCTATCTATAGCCGAAGTCTATTTACCCTATATATAGCCGAAGTCTATGTACCCTATCTATAGCCGAAGTCTATGTACTCTATCTATAGCCGAAGACTATTAACCCTACCTATAGCCGAAGTATATGTACGCTATCTATAGCCGAAGTCTATGTACCCTATCTATAGCCAAAGGTTATGTACCTTACCTATAGCCGAAGTATATGTACCTTATCTATAGCCGAGGTCAATGTACCCTACATATAGCCGAGGTCTATGTACCCTGTCTATAGCCGAAGTCTATGTACGCTATCTTTACCCGAAGTCTATGTACCCTATCTATAGACTTAGTCTATATACCCTATATATAGCTGAAGTCTATTTACCCTATCTATAGCCGAAGTCTATGTACCCTATCTATAGCCGAAGTCTATGTTCGTTATCTATAGCCGAAGTCTATGTACCCTATATATAGCCGAAGTCTATGTACCCTATCTATAGCCGAAGACTATGTACCCAATCTATAGCCGAAGACTATGTACCCTACCTATAGCCGAAGGCAATGTACCCTACCTTTAGCCGAAGTCTATGTAAGCTATCTATAGCCGAATTCTATGTACCCTATCTATTGCCGAAGTCTATGTACCCTATCTATAGCCGAGGTCTATGTACCCTACCTATAGCCGAAGACAATGTACCCTACCTATAGCCGAAATCTATGTACCCTATCTATAGCCGAAGTCTCCATACCCTATCTATAGCCGAAGTCTATGTTCCCTATCTATGGCCGAAGACTATGTACCCTACCTATAGCCGAAGGCAATGTACCCTACCTTTAGCCGAAGTCTATGTACCCTATCTATAGCCGAAGTCTATGTACCCTACCTATAGCCGAAGTCCATGTACCCTATCTATAGCCGGAGTCTATGTTCGTTATCTATAGCCGAAGTCTATGAACCCTATATATAGCCGAAGTCTATGTACCCTATCTATAGCCGATGTCTATGTACCCTATCTATAGCCGAAGACTATGTACCCTATCTATAGCCGAAGTCTATGTACGCTATCTATAGCCGGAGTCTATGTACCTTATCTATAGCCGAGGTCTATGTACTCTACATATAGCCGAGGTCTATGTTCCCTATCTATAGCCGAAGTCTATGTACCCTATCTATAGCCGAAATCTATGTACCCTATCTATAGCCGAAGTCTATGTACCTTATCTAAAGCCGAGGTCTATGTACTCTACATATAGCCGAGGTCTGTGTACCCTATCTATGGCCGAAGACTATGTACCCTACCTATAGCCGAAGTCTATGTTCGTTATCTATAGCCGAAGTCTATGTACCCTATATATAGCCGAAGTCTATGTACCCTATCTATAGCCGAAGTCTCCATACCCTATCTATAGCCGAAGTCTATGTTCCCTATCTATGGCCGAAGACTATGTACCCTACCTATAGACGAAGTCTTTGTTCGTCATCTATAGCCGAAGTCTATATACTCTACCTATAGCCTAAGTCTATGTACCCTATCTATAGCCGAAGGCTATGTACCCTATCTATAGCTGAAGTCTATGTACCCTATCTATAGCCGAAGGCTATGTACCCTAACTATAGCCGAAGTCAACGTACCCTACCTATAGCCGAGGGCTATGTACCATACCTATAGCTGAAGTATATGTACCCTATCTATAGCGGAAGTCTATGTACCCTATCTATAGCCGAAGTCTATGTACCTTATCTAAAGCCGAGGTCTATGTACTCTACATATAGCCGAGGTCTGTGTACCCTATCTATGGCCGAAGACTATGTACCCTACCTATAGCCGAAGTCTATGTTCGTTATCTATAGCCGAAGTCTATGAACCCTATATATAGCCGAAGTCTATGTACCCTATCTATAGCCGAAGTCTATGTACCTTATCTAAAGCCGAGGTCTATGTACTCTACATATAGCCGAGGTCTGTGTACCCTATCTATGGCCGAAGACTATGTACCCTACCAATAGCCGAAGTCTATGTTCGTTATCTATAGCCGAAGTCTATGTACCCTATATATAGCCGAAGTCTATGTACCCTATCTATAGCCGAAGAATATGTACCCAATCTATAGCCGAAGACTATGTACCCTACCTATAGCCGAAGGCAATGTACCCTACCTTTAGCCGAAGTCTATGTAAGCTATCTATAGCCGAATTCTATGTACCCTATCTATTGCCGAAGTCTATGTACCCTATCTATAGCCGAGGGCTATGTACCCTAACTATAGCCGAAGTCAACGTACCCTACCTATAGCCGAGGGCTATGTACCATACCTATAGCTGAAGTATATGTACCCTATCTATAGCGGAAGTCTATGTACCCTATCTATAGCCGAAGTCCATATACCCTATATATAACCGAAGTCTATGTGCCCTACCTATAGCCGAAGTCTATGTACCCTATCTATAGCCGAAGTCTATGTACCCTATCTATTGCCGAGGTCTATGTACCCTATCTATAGCCGAACTCCATGTACCTTATCTATTGCTGGGGTCTATTTACCCTTCCTATAGCCGATATCCATTTACCCTATCTATAGCCGAAGTACATGTGTAACCATCTTTGAAAGTGTAGCTGAATGAGACTTTTATTGCTCGTCACGCAGCCAGAATGGAAACAAATATCTGATTTTCTGGATTGGTAATGCATTATTGATAGACAAATAGTAAATCATGAAACAATTGATTAAGGATATTAACCCTCTTTCGTAAAATTAGATTGAGTGTAACACCACGTGTGCATTTACAGAAGTGTATATGTGACATTTTTGAGTAGTTCTCCGCGCATTATGAATCAACCATACATAAAAATAAAAAATAATCGCCCTGAAATTCAATCCTACATGCTATGGTTTTCACACAAATTATTGTATAATTAATTGCAAAATTTGCAGTGTTAGATCATAATGCATTAATTTTTCGAAAAGGGCGGCATTTAGCGAGAAAACACAAGACGCAATTTTTCATATACCATTTACGGTAGATTATAAAGCTGCAGGAAGAAACTAAAATATTACAGAGTCAAATTTTAAAATACACAGTTCGCATTTTATGGAAGGGGGTTAAGAACCGTACCTAGTATTATATGGCCTGTCATTCGTCTTTCAATNGGGGGTTAAGAACCGTACCTAGTATTATATGGCCTGTCATTCGTCTTTCAATGTTGCAATATCCAAACACTCAGATATTCAACTCTCATTCTGGCTTTGTTAGTAGCCATAAATGTCAGCTTCAACTACACTTACTAGGATGATTACAACCTTATGGAATAGACTTAGGCTGTAGGGCGTATAAATACTTCCGACGTATTGTTGACGAGGAATCACATGCCGAAGTACGTCGGTGGAGTTCGGTTGCATGTTGTATATAAAGAAGACAAGTGTTAGGCAACGAATGCCGGGAAACACACGGAGAGATGTGTGTGTATGTGACTGCATGTAGCGACTACGTCAAGATTGTTGTATAGGGAAAGTGTGGGTTATACAAACACAGCAGCCGGTGTTTAGTTAAGTAGGCCCGGTCACATACTTGACAAGTATGGAGAAGGGTGATGAATTTCAACTTTATTTCCCAAATATCAATTTTTATGACGTGACGTGAAGGTGGCGAGATAAGGTGAACTCCGCGAGTTTTATAGCTGAGCTTAGCTTGTTCACTGACAAGTGGCGAGGTAAGGCGAACCTCGAGAGGTCTATAGTTGAGCTGAGCTTGTTCACTTACAAGTGGCGAGGTAAGGTGAACTCCGCGAGGTTTATAGCTGAGCTGAGCTTGTTCACTAACAAGTGGCGAGGTAAGGCGAACCCCGAGAGGTCTATAGTTGAGCTAGGCTTGTTCACTCACAAGTGGCGAGGTAAGGCGAACCCCGAGAGGTTTATAGTTGGGTTGAGCTTGTTAACTGATAAGTGGCGAGGTAAGGCGAACCCCGAGCGGTTAAAAGTTGAGCTGAGCTTGTTAACTGACAAGTAGTGAGGTAAGGCGAACCCCCAGAAGTCTATAGTTGACCTGAGCTTGTTCACTCACAAGTGGCGAGGTAAGGCGAACCTCGAGAGGTCTATAGTTGAGCTGAGCTTGTTCACTTACAAGTGGCGAGGTAAGGTGAACTCCGCGAGGTTTATAGCTGAGCTGAGCTTGTTCACTAACAAGTGGCGAGGTAAGGCGAACCCCGAGAGGTCTATAGTTGAGCTAGGCTTGTTCACTCACAAGTGGCGAGGTAAGGCGAACCCCGAGAGGTTTATAGTTGGGTTGAGCTTGTTAACTGATAAGTGGCGAGGTAAGGCGAACCCCGAGCGGTTAAAAGTTGAGCTGAGCTTGTTAACTGACAAGTAGTGAGGTAAGGCGAACCCCCAGAAGTCTATAGTTGACCTGAGCTTGTTCACTCACAAGTGGCGAGGTAAGGCGAACCTCGAGAGGTCTATAGTTGAGCTGAGCTTGTTCACTTACAAGTGGCGAGGTAAGGTGAACTCCGCGAGGTTTATAGCTGAGCTGAGCTTGTTCACTAACAAGTGGCGAGGTAAGGCGAACCCCGAGAGGTCTATAGTTGAGCTAGGCTTGTTCACTCACAAGTGGCGAGGTAAGGCGAACCCCGAGAGGTTTATAGTTGGGTTGAGCTTGTTAACTGATAAGTGGCGAGGTAAGGCGAACCCCGAGCGGTTAAAAGTTGAGCTGAGCTTGTTAACTGACAAGTAGTGAGGTAAGGCGAACCCCCAGAAGTCTATAGTTGACCTGAGCTTGTTCACTCACAAGTGGCGAGGTAAGGCGAACCTCGAGAGGTCTATAGTTGAGCTGAGCTTGTTCACTTACAAGTGGCGAGGTAAGGTGAACTCCGCGAGGTTTATAGCTGAGCTGAGCTTGTTCACTAACAAGTGGCGAGGTAAGGCGAACCCCGAGAGGTCTATAGTTGAGCTAGGCTTGTTCACTCACAAGTGGCGAGGTAAGGCGAACCCCGAGAGGTTTATAGTTGGGTTGAGCTTGTTAACTGATAAGTGGCGAGGTAAGGCGAACCCCGAGCGGTTAAAAGTTGAGCTGAGCTTGTTAACTGACAAGTAGTGAGGTAAGGCGAACCCCCAGAAGTCTATAGTTGACCTGAGCTTGTTCACTCACAAGTGGCGAGGTAAGGCGAACCTCGAGAGGTCTATAGTTGAGCTGAGCTTGTTCACTTACAAGTGGCGAGGTAAGGTGAACTCCGCGAGGTTTATAGCTGAGCTGAGCTTGTTCACTAACAAGTGGCGAGGTAAGGCGAACCCCGAGAGGTCTATAGTTGAGCTAGGCTTGTTCACTCACAAGTGGCGAGGTAAGGCGAACCCCGAGAGGTTTATAGTTGGGTTGAGCTTGTTAACTGATAAGTGGCGAGGTAAGGCGAACCCCGAGCGGTTAAAAGTTGAGCTGAGCTTGTTAACTGACAAGTAGTGAGGTAAGGCGAACCCCCAGAAGTCTATAGTTGACCTGAGCTTGTTCACTCACAAGTGGCGAGGTAAGGCGAACCTCGAGAGGTCTATAGTTGAGCTGAGCTTGTTCACTTACAAGTGGCGAGGTAAGGTGAACTCCGCGAGGTTTATAGCTGAGCTGAGCTTGTTCACTAACAAGTGGCGAGGTAAGGCGAACCCCGAGAGGTCTATAGTTGAGCTAGGCTTGTTCACTCACAAGTGGCGAGGTAAGGCGAACCCCGAGAGGTTTATAGTTGGGTTGAGCTTGTTAACTGATAAGTGGCGAGGTAAGGCGAACCCCGAGCGGTTAAAAGTTGAGCTGAGCTTGTTAACTGACAAGTAGTGAGGTAAGGCGAACCCCCAGAAGTCTATAGTTGACCTGAGCTTGTTCACTCACAAGTGGCGAGGTAAGGCGAACCTCGAGAGGTCTATAGTTGAGCTGAGCTTGTTCACTTACAAGTGGCGAGGTAAGGTGAACTCCGCGAGGTTTATAGCTGAGCTGAGCTTGTTCACTAACAAGTGGCGAGGTAAGGCGAACCCCGAGAGGTCTATAGTTGAGCTGAGCTTGTTCACTCACAAGTGGCGAGGTAAGGCGAACCCCGAGAGGTCTATAGTTGAGCTGAGCTTGTTCACTCACAAGTGGCGAGGTAAGGCGAACTCCGAGATGTCTATAGTTGAGCTGAGCTTGTTAACTGACAAGTGGCGAGGAAATGCGAACCCCGAGAGGTCTATAGTTCAGCTGAGCTTGTTCACTCACAAGAGGCGAGGTAAGGCGAACTCCGAGAGGTCTATAGTTGAGCTGAGCTTGTTCACTCACAAGTGGCGAGGTAAGGCGAACCTCGAGAGGTCTATAGTTGAGCTGAGCTTGTTCACTCACAAGTGGCGAGGTAAGGCGAACCCCGAGAGGTCTATAGTTGAGCTGAGCTTGTTCACTCACAAGTGGCGAGGTAAGGCGAACCCCGAGAGGTCTATAGTTGAGCTGAGCTTGTTCACTCACAAGTGGCGAGGTAAGGCGAACCCCGAGAGGTCTATAGTTGAGCTGAGCTTGTTCACTCACAAGTGGCGAGGTAAGGCGAACCCCGAGAGGTCTATAGTTGAGCTGAGCTTGTTCACTCACAAGTGGCGAGGTAAGGCGAACCCCGAGAGGTCTATAGTTGAGCTGAGCTTGTTCACTCACAAGTGGCGAGGTAAGGCGAACCCCGAGAGGTCTATAGTTGAGCTGAGCTTGTTCACTCACAAGTGGCGAGGTAAGGCGAACTCCGAGATGTTAATAGTTGAGCTGAGCTTGTTAACTGACAAGTGGCGAGGTAAGGTGAACCTCGAGAGGTCTAAAAATGAGCTGAGCTTGTTCACTGACAAGTGGCGAGGTAAGGCGAACCCCGCGAGGTCTATAGCTGAGCTGAGCTTGTTCACTCACAAGTGGCGAGGTAAGGCGAACCCCGAGAGGTCTATAGTTGAGCTGAGCTTGTTCACTCACAAGTGGCGAGGTAAGGCGAACTCCGAGATGTCTATAGTTGAGCTGAGCTTGTTCACTCACAAGTGGCGAGGTAAGGCGAACTCCGAGATGTCTATAGTTGAGCTGAGCTTGTTAACTGACAAGTGGCGAGGAAATGCGAACCCCGAGAGGTCTATAGTTCAGCTGAGCTTGTTCACTCACAAGAGGCGAGGTAAGGTGAACTCCGAGATTTCTATAGTTGAGCTGAGCTTATTCACTCACAAGTGGCGAGGTAAGGTGAACCCCGAGAGGTCTATAGTTGTGCTGAGCTTGTTCACTCACAACACCANGCGAACTCCGAGATTTCTATAGTTGAGCTGAGCTTGTTCACTCACAAGTGGCGAGGTAAGGTGAACCCCGAGAGGTCTATAGTTGTGCTGAGCTTGTTCACTCACAACACCAGCCAACTGCAAGTGCTTCAGAGTGATTTATTGATCCACTCAGAAATCCGAAAGAGTCGAGTCTCAAGAATGGCTGACGGTCGGCTCACAAGCCGCTATAAAATGAAACAGCTCGGCTGAGGCGTCAGTGAGCCGTGAATCGTGATTCATCCCCCTTGTCCGTTAATGTGCAACTTTCACAACAAACCTTCAAAATAACGATCTCGTGCCAGTTCATCGCTATACACCGCGAAACAACGTCACAAGCAGCAAGGCGCGACGGTGTACATCCACGTGAATCATGTTTCTTCCTGTGAATCGTATTAGTGATTAAGAATGAAGGGCGTGTTTAGTCTTGTGTCATTCAAATATAATTTTCTGTAAAAAATATTATAATTATAAAGATGATTTTTTCTAGATATCGGGTGTGAAACCTATAATTACTTATTAAATAACAAGGAAAATAATTTTAACCAAAACAAACACCATTTTTATAAGCAGTGTACAGAATAATGAAACTTCAAGAGAAGTTCGCGATACAACCAATCGCTAGAGTCTGATGGTATATCTGACACTCGGCTGTTCCGTGACTATAATTGTTGTTTATGGAATCACTGAAGTGAATCAAGTCAAATGAATGGAATCAGTGAAGTGTACCAAATGTACAATCACTAGTAAGTGAGTCAAGAGATTTGGGAGGATGTTAATAACTAGTTCTTGAGAACCCACGAGCGTGAAATGAGGTGACTATGGAGCAGCGCCAGAATAAAATGGTGGGGAAACAGGAGATCCCCGAGAAAACCCGCCGAACAGCGGCATCGTCCGGCGTGAATCCCACATGCGAAAATCCGAGAGTGGCCCCGCCGAGAATCGAACCAGGTACGCCTGGTGGTAGGCGAGTACTCTAACCACTATTCCACCACGGCCCCTGCTTTAAGTGATAAAAGACTTTGTGAGTAGTTAAAATTATTTACTTTGTCAGAACATTAATAATTTTATGCAACGTAAACATATAACGAAATGGCTTAATAGTAATTTTTGTTTTGCAACAACATTAGGCTTATGTGTGTGTGGTTCTCCGCCATGTTGCTAGCCAGTGCAGTGCGCTGTTGCTGACGGTACAAGCCCTGTGAGAGAGCCGATAGGAGAGTGACGTAGCAGCGGCGAGCGGAAGAAGAAAGTGCGTGCGTCTCGCCCGGCTGCTAGTGCGTGCTTGCCGCCAACCCATAGCGGGGCCGCTGTCGACGCCGAGTGGCTAGCGCAACACCCTACCTGCGCCCTGCAATCCGGTGAGACTATTACCGCACGTGGGCCACGTGGTGGACGTTGTTGTTGGCCTGCGTGTTTTCTCGGTGTGCTCCTACTTACATCTCACTTCACTCACATAAGCAGCGAGTGCCAACATGTACAACGGTGAGTCAGCAATTACTCGCGCTCTGACTGCAGAACTTATTAAAATCAACATGTAGAAACGACAAACACATCATTTGTCGGCATAACCACCTTACTTTTCAATACAGTTTATCCATATGTCATCAAGCTTTCGCAGTCCATTTAAATTGACTTATGATTGAGATGCGAGCCACGAATGCTCCGCTCTGTCACGCATGATTTCATTTACGAGTCACTGCTAATGTGGACGCTCAAGGTCGTGATCAGTCGTAGACGTAGACGATCGCCTAGCTACTTCGTCATGGTAGATATTACTGTGACCTCCCTTCTACATGATCAGCCGTAGACGTGGACGATCACCTGGCTACTGTGTCATGGTAGACATTACTGTGNCATGATCAGCCGTAGACGTGGACGATCACCTGGCTACTGTGTCATGGTAGACATTACTGTGACCTCCCTTCTACGTGATCAGTCGTAGACGTGGACTATCGCCTGGCTACTTCGTCATGGTAGACATNCATTACTGTGACCTCCCTTCTACGTGATCAGTCGTAGACGTGGACTATCGCCTGGCTACTTCGTCATGGTAGACATTACTGTGACCTCCCTTCTACTTATTTATCCATTCATACAAACGTATTCGCTGCAAAATATTTTCTCCATGCTGTACGCAGCTTGTGGCAAACATCGGCGCCAGGCACAATCTCTGGCCACAAAATCGCATCACTGTTGATTGCAAATCACAAGTGGAGCAGCTATTCTTTCTCTGATCGCACGTACAAATGAACCGACGTAACACGACCACAGTCGCCGGGGACAGAGTGACCTTGAACGGATGGCGCTCGTGCGGCCAACAGGCATTGCGGTATAGATGTGTACGGATAATGTTGGATCCACCCTCGTATTACCGACCACTCCCCCCACGCTCTTCCTCCTACAGGAGTCTTACCTTGCACCACTCCAAGACACATTTGTCCCAAAACAACAAGAGTTGGCATAGAATGACGCACAAATTATGACTCATTAACGACAGACAGTGCAAGCTCATGTCTTGAATCGTCGATGAGTGAGAGCGTAGATGGCTTTACTGTCACACAGAAAGAAAATATTTGTTAGTGGTTTCAAAAAATATTTGACTGATGCTTTCCGAGGCAAAATTTGGTAGCTGGTGACAAACAGATTGCGGTGCACAATAACACGTATATAGACCTCTTCTAAACACATCTTACACGTTTGTTTATCGATGCAATATTTATTGAATGCCCCTCAAATATTTAGTTGGCAACTCTAGTATTCATGTGGCCCGGAGTAAAACACTTCGACGCGACTGCAAAACTACATCCGTTACGTACTATTCATGTGCGTTGGCATATTGGAAGTGACCGTATTCTGGTCTGGCCACGACGCATATGTGTCCTTGTTTGTCTCTCTTCGCCAGGTTACGAACACATTCATAAGGTAATATTGTTAAGAAAATGGCGATGGATTACCACATAGTTTTATTTAGAGTAAGTAAATGTAATGCTCCTAGAAAACAAACTCTCCTTGTGGTCAANCGATGGATTACCACATAGTTTTATTTAGAGTAAGTAAATGTAATGCTCCTAGAAAACAAACTCTCCTTGTGGTCAATTGTTAAGGCCTTGGCGTGTGTGCCAGTTATTAGAGTGATGGTAAATGCGTGCATGTGACAGCGCTCAACGCCGAGCGAGATGGCACAGTGATAACACGTCACGCCTACCGACCAGATACCGCAACCCGCAACACTTCTGTAAGCCGCACTAACAAGTAAGNACAGTGATAACACGTCACGCCTACCGACCAGATACCGCAACCCGCAACACTTCTGTAAGCCGCACTAACAAGTAAGTAGTCTGTTGTTGCAACTAACCATCGCATTGTTGTCTACCAACACACTTCAATTACCAGCGACTACACAAAACCTTTTGAGGTTGCCACTTAATACCGAAATTACATAAAATGTTGTCGGTGCCACAAAAGATTTGTGACAAAAAATCGTTTGGCCGCCAACTAATTTTTTGATTACCACAAAACAGCATTTTTTTAATAGAGAATGCCAGCAGTGCTCTATCGATATCGGTGCAGCTCCGGAAATGAAGTGAAGTGGAGTGAAGAGACTTGGGCGGCTCTTAACATCGAGGTCTTGAGAGCCGACGAGGGTGAAGTGAGGTGAGTGTGGAGCAGCGCTGGAATGGAAGGGCTTGGGGGAAACGGGATATCCCCGAGAAAACCCGCCGACGAACGACATCGTCCTGCGCGATTCCCACATGTGAAAGTCCAGGAGCGACCCCGCCAGGAATCAAACCGTGTTCGCCGTGGTGGGAGGCGAGTGCTCTAGCCGCTAGCCGACTGCGGCCCCTATTCGTGAAGTGAGAGTGGAATGCTTACCGGAGACGTCATCAGACGGTATTGTAGATGATGTGGAAGATTGGGAACATGTGTGAAGGGGGTAGAAAATACATTATTCTTAGCATACTATAAGGTTCTCAGTGAAACAGCTTGTCATAAAGCGTTCCGTGTCAATAAAGTCACACGACCACAGTCGTATTTACTTGGATAAACAATTCCCCATGTCGTATGATGATACTGAGCATAATAAGTTCTTATACACTACCGAGCCAGTATCTACAGCCACGCTTCTCCAATATGTCACCTGTAAACTTGGAATAATTGCTTTCTCTTTGTGTCTACACACAAAGATAGTCGGAGTATCGTATCTTTCTCCTGTCTGCACAGGCAGGGATGTTTATTATTATGGTCACCAGGACCAGTAGTAAGTTGTTTATCCTAGTTTATACAAAGGTATCATGTTGAACAGGATTGTATTATTTTTCAGAATTGAACACTGCATAGCTNTTTTCAGAATTGAACAGTGCCCAATGGTCTTCTCTGTGGGTAAGAGTGTTGCTACTCTATGTTATAACTGATGCACACCACTGTCGTCAAACATAAAGCCTATAGTCCATTAGTTATGATAACGAAACATGTACCGTGCCAGCTTAAGTACAGCACACATCAAGACATTTGTTATTTGCAAAACCTGAAAGCATAAATTAAAAAAATCTAAAAGTTAAAAAAGCGTCTTTTTACATTTATGCACAAACACTGAGTAAATTAACATAATTAAAAGTTTTTAAAATTTTGACGATATTGTATTAGNTTTTTACATTTATGCACAAACACTGAGTAAATTAACATAATTAAAAGTTTTTAAAATTTTGACGATATTGTATTAGTACACAACAGTTAAATTCATTGGGGTGCAATCATCTCGGCGTCTCGTGATGCATCCTGGGTAACGCTAATTAGCGAGATAATAGAAATAGCCAGGCCATATTTTCTAAGATCTCGTGGCACTTAAATACACGCATAAGAGTTCTCTTCAAAACCAGATAACTCGAGTGCTCAAATAATCCTTGAGAATTTTGTGAACTAACACNTTTTTACATTTATGCACAAACACTGAGTAAATTAACATAATTAAAAGTTTTTAAAATTTTGACGATATTGTATTAGCACACAACAGTTAAATTCATTGGGGTGCAATCATCTCGGCGTCTCGTGATGCATCCTGGGTAACGCTAATTAGCGAGATAATAGAAATAGCCAGGCAATATTTTCTAAGATCTCGTGGCACTTAAATGCACGCATAAGAGTTCTCTTCAAAACCAGATAACTCGAGTGCTCAAATAATCCTTGAGAATTTTGTGAACTAACACNACACGCATAAGAGTTCTCTTCAAAACCAGATAACTCGAGTGCTCAAATAATCCTTGAGAATTTTGTGAACTAACACTGAGGGTATGTATAAGTAAATCAGAGAGTATGCATACAAACAACGGCTTGATAATAAGACAGATGCAACCTCATAACAATAAAATCATTGTGGTAGTTAATCCAATTACTTCCGAGAGGAAAGGTTTCTGGACACAACTAACAGCCGCTACATATCATAGATCATGCGAGGTCGCAACCTATTAACGAAGATCTCTGGGCAACGTGCGAGTAATTTCAAGCAATGACGAGGACAACATATTCCCGCCACAAAATAATTAAAAAAACAGTAAAATCTCTAATCTCTATCTCTAATGTCCATAGATTGAACTTATTGTGATGTCGATAAAGAATTGTCTTTGTGATGCAACTCCCTGCAGTGTGTATTGCATAATAATTGCCAACATAAATAATATGAGTGCTACAACATTAAGGAAAATTGAGAAAAGTTAATTTGAGACCATAAAGGTGCCAAAATGTTACAGCCTGGAAGATGAGCACAGAAACTATTTATGATATAATTGTAAAAGTAAACAATGTTAAACACACATGGCTCATCACAAAACATGTCCCACAATCACACTCGCTACACTCTCAACGTCCACCTATTGTTTCAGAAGTAGGCATGCAAGTAAAGTTCATCACATTGTCGGCTCTTCCACGGTAGAACTTTCGAAATGTTAATTACAAATGTTTCTTTAAAGACCTACATATAAACATAGTATGGATATCACCTTCAGCCAAAAACTACGGTCAATTCGTAAAAACAATCATCTATATGGCAAGGGACTTTGGCACATCGGGCCCTGAGACCGGAGCGTTGTATCTGTTCGTGCTCTGACATTCCGGTCGGCTGGCGGCCATCTTGGATCCAGGAGACTTAGACATTGACCTGGTGACCTTTGATCTTGACACGGGTGACCTTTTACACTAAAACACAAAATAAATTTAAAAATCCAAAAAGTTTTAAAAAAATTATAAAAAATATGCTAAAAATATAAAAAAATTATTTGAAAATTTGTAAAAAAAACTGAAATTTACGGAGGTTCTCCACACCCCCCGCCACCATACTCATTCCACCATCTTGGTACATGCAGTCCACCATTTTGGTAGGCATTACAGCCACCATCCGCCATTTTGGTCGGTGCAGCCGTCCGCAATTTTGTCCGGTACAATCCGCCATTTTGTAGGTGCAATCCGCCAGCTTGGTAGGCGTCACAGCCACCGTCGTTTGACAACCACCTTGTTTTTTTTCGTTTATCATTTTATTTATATTGCTGGTGGTGTCTGCAGCACCACGCCCAGCAGACGACTGACCCCCTCCACTCCTCCCTTCCAATATTTCTGATTGACCAATTGCCCCACCCCTGATTCTCATTGGCTAATTGCCCACCCTCTTCCAACATATTTAATTGCTCCTCCTATGATTCTCATTGGCTAATTACTCGGGTGTTTTCGGAAACCTTCGTTCCGACCAATCGGTGGTCTACGTTAATCGCGAGGGCGGACTATTTTTCCCCTTAAAAACTCTTTATAAGACGCACCACGAGCCCCCTCGGAAAATCAATCATTTTTATCGCTCTTAGAAATGTGCGCGTGTTGTCCGAGCGGCCATAAAATCCTTTCGGCCATTTTGAAATTTGCAAAGGTACGCTCGCTTAGTGTCTTGGACAAACGGAACTAGTTACCATACTTGCCTAAATAATTTCTCCTACTCTACGCACCTTACAACATTTTGACCGTATTCAAGTATTTGCCGGCCTACCTGCAGCAGGAGGAAGACATACAGGACTGCCTCCCGTGCAAGGAGTGTTTCGAGGGCTGCACCACCTCGGTTCCCCGACAAGCTGCATCGTAGGGGTTGGTGCAAGGCCCGCCGAGCCGCCGTCGCGACGTCTGCGCCAGAGGAAGACGACGCCCCGTAGAAGACGAAGTCCGCGTGCAAGATATCTAACCGCTAGCTGTACCCGTGGAAATACTCCTCTTCAAGAAATTTACTTGCAAGCAANAAGATATCTAACCGCTAGCTGTACCCGTGGAAATACTCCTCTTCAAGAAATTTACTTGCAAGCAATACCCGGCGAGAAAAACCAACCTAGAACATAGGTGCCCGATGTGTATGGACCCCAATAAAGTTTTAAATGACTTTGCAAAAAAATTTGAAACCAGGTGTGTGCATGGGAACCTAATATTTTTTAAATATATAACCAAAAATCTAGTTTAATAAAAATATTTTGCAACATCCAAGGTTTTCGTTCGTTGGACTCGTACACCAACTCGTACGCCATCAAGCAGATTGCCATCTCGTACAGTGACGAAGACGAGAAAACCAAAGTTTTCACTTTTTTACTGCTGTGACCATTGAAGCACCCCGATCGCACCACGCAACAGACATATCGCCTACAGATGCACGAAACGCACCGACTAAGGTGGGGCGAGGGAAATATTCCTTACTAGGAAATTCCGACAATGCCGGACTCTGCCATAATTCCCTATCATCCTGTGTATGTGTTTGGAAGATTCCAAGAGTCGGCGATTTGCAATGCGTGCCCCATCGGAAACGAACTTTGTAGACCTTCACCAGCATTGCCTCTGCCCGCCGTTTCGACAGCTCGTCGAGACGTACGCCACAAGACTTCACGAGTGCTAAAATCAAAGATATTTCTGTACTCCGTGCAGCCCCAAGACCCTAAGACTGTTTCAGAACCTTCTGTTGGAAATACACGTCTGGAAACTGCATAGGCCAGATCTCTTCAGTGTAAAATTCGCCAATGATGGGTTCGTTGCGTTGGTCCTCAGGGTAATACATGCGTGGGTTAGAGCGTCGTATACGCATCACCTTGTACAACTCTGCAGACCAGTTCTGACGGAAGCCTTTGTGGAAAACTGCACCAAGTCACCGATATTGGATGTAGGTTTGCGTAGGTCCCTCCTCTTCGGAAAAGCACACACGGTCCAAACCGGGGAGTCGTCTTTCACGTCTTCGGGCTTCATGTGATTGGTAGAATTAACAGTAGAATTGTACTCGCGAACGAGTTTTGGGAGTATATACAACCACTTGTGGTTTCCGTTTGCTATGAAATGTCTCCCCAGTTTGGCTTTGAGAGTCCTGTGAAAACGCTCGACGCTGCTGGCTTTGAGTCCTGAGTATGTAGAATAATGATTTTTACCATACTTTTTCATCAGTGCACGAAATTTTGCGTTATAATATTCTTTACCATCGTTAGTGTGGAGATTTGTCGGTATGCGTCCTTCGCGCAACACATCCTCACGGCCTTCGTGACGTCACGCGCATTCCTCGACTTGAGCGGCCTGACTCAGGCTTACTTGGAAAAAGTATCGATTATGGTCGAAATGTAGCGGTGACCTTTATTCACACGAGCAAAGTCTTGCATTTAGATCAAGTCAGATTCGAAAGTATCGCCCAGCCCTTCCATGACGTATTTTCTGCGTGGGTTATTTATCCTAGTGTATTTGTGCAGCTCGTCAGCAACTGCATACTTGCTCATTTCGAAATGTAACCCACCTCCGCGAGTTCTTCGATAATGGAAATTATTTCGTTTGTGGCGAGCGGTTTCCTGCTGCCTGCGAAGCAATCAGAAGTCTCAGTAAATCTACTAACTCATTCAGATCATCCCAATACTGATAGTAGATTTTTTCTCCGCTCTCCAATTTTTGAGTCAAACCCGAACCACCAATTTCACACATCCTAGGAAACAGTCCGGCTATAATGGGAAATGTTCGTGTGCCATGCCTTTATATCGATGGGATGCAGGGTTATTCTTGGCGTATTATGCGCAACTTTGCTTTAACAAAAGGCGATACTTGCCCAAATCCAGGGCGCCTACGAAACCAAAGTTCGCTCAATACCTGCGTGATTTTCAGCTTGCGCTTGCCGATCTGCAGTACATCCCTGAGAAAAATTAAATTCCTTGTTTCCAAGGTACCATTTTCCACCACTTTTCTGCAAACCATAAGTCTTGTCGGCAGTATGGGCAGAGTAGGGTGCGATGTAATGAGATAGAAGAGTGCCCGCATCGGGCCCGTGCTCTCGTGTTCCTTTCCGTTCTCGCCCACGCAGTAAACCAATCAGGGGCAAATCGTCTTCGTCGCTAGTGATACCGCCTTCTGATTCAGGCAATTCTGGACTTCTTTTCAGTTTACGCGTCGGGGTCTCGGTTCTTCTACCTTGATCTCATGTTTGATTTCAACGCGGGCATCGTCCCCGTCACTGAGTTTAGAGCCTCCTCCCTTCGATTCTATTACTTTCCGGGAGGAAGCATTTAGTCGATACCACCTCGATCGCTCGCTGAAGCTCGCGTACCAATGCGGTTCGGTTATCGATCGTTCACTGAGTGGAAAAGGCGTTCCGTACATGTATATGTAGGCCCTATATCGAACTCGCCTTTTTGTAGGAAGCCGTTCGCGAATTTCAGAAATTGCTTTTTCGATATTTTCGAGCTGTCCGACACACGTATCCAATATCTTCTTGCTATGCCTCGCAACACCAGTTTTCGCAGCCAGTTTGGACATTAATACATTTTGTAGGTATTTCAATACTTCTCGTCTCTGCGCAATCAGGTCGATTATCCGCGCTTCCACAGTTGCTACGCGTTTATCGACCGCCACCAAATCTTCAACAACTTCATTTTTCACACTTTACAATTTTCCACCGATAAGGGACAAGTCTTCTTTGCCCACCTTCAAGGTCATCGTGATAATCGCTGTCGCCAAATTTGTAAATGCTTCGGTGTCTCATGGTTGCATTCGTAGGATAAACTGAGCGAACCCAAGCTTATACCTGCCTCTATGTAGCTACCAGTCGTTTACGATTACCGATATACCGAACTTGTCTTTCCAGCACAAAGAACACATATCTTTGAAGTCTGCAAATGTCATGTCGGTATTTACGTGATCGTCGTAAACGTGGCATAAATAAGTGTCGTCCTTTCGGAACAAAATGAGGAGTTTCATATTGCCGCGAAGCAGTTGTTTGGGTACACAAGAATAAGTTTGACTGGGGTACATTCAGTCCACGTTCGCGTGCCATCCTATGCTCTAAAGTATTCTTGAATACAGGTTTGTTTCTCGCAGGCAACGTCATCGAACACAAATATCGAGTTTGGAAGAGCTTCGTTTGGAGGAACCACTTTCTCGTTTTCGCTGCAGGGGAAATAACCCACGCCATCCACGGCCTGCAGTACTCGTGCCAATCGCTGGTATTTCTGTTGCTGGAGCGATTGCGAATTGACGTACCCATTATCGAACCGAAGGCCGTTCAGTTCCTCCAGCGGCTCAGTAGGACGTATGTTGTCACACACCCAGACGGCGCACAAATCAGGCTTCACACACTTTTAGGCAACAGGGAACCATGACGTGGTTCGTGCTCAGTTTAGGCATCTTCCGTGATGAAACTCATGGGAAGACTAACGTGTTGCTCGATTACCTCCATTATACTAAAACCAAACTGTATAAGAGAAGAATATTTATAGGTTGCTCGCTCAGTTTAATCCAATGCGTCGCGCCATAAGGTAAAGACGGCGAAATCTGGCCGTGGGATCGGCGATTCACTCGTTAATCATCTCCCATTCGAACTTTACATTCCAGGATACAGGTTCTGCGGGCCGAGAACAAGGCTAACTGGTAGGCTGTCATGCAAAGAGAGGCCATAAACTCCCTGGAGGAAGCGTGCAAGCAGCACGACATTGCCTATTCCCAGTACAAGGATCTGCAGGCTAGGCACCAGGCAGACAAGATACTTGCACAGAAGGCCAGCGAAATAAGAAAATCGTCATTCCCAAGGGGCGTACTAGCTGAAGGATATGGAATACTTCATAAAGAAATCGCTGCCGCACGACATTGCATTTGAACTGCACGGGAATCCGAATATCCTGAAGGCCGAAATGTTTCGCACCGCAGATGTAGATTTCACTGAATCGGACACGACCGGGCCCATGCTGGGGTTCGAGGCCAGCGTACATGAAGCAGGAAAAAACCATGTATCCCCGAGTGCGGTCAACATCTTTCCGGTTAACGTCATAATAATAAACTGTAACTTGGCAAGTTGCAGTTACGTGAATGGGAAACCGAGCAGCACTATTTGTGAGTTCGCCCCAACGTAGGTACTGCATATAAAATCGTAGAATGTCCAAAAACTCTTATTTGCGTTCCGATCATAGCAAAGAGCATCCACAAAGTAGAAGTTTCGATCGCGGACCAAAACGACGCACTAATAAATTTCCGAAACAAAGGAATCACTTTACGCATGCACTTGAAACGATGGGACTACATTTCGGTGGTGAAAGAAATGTATAAATGCGCGCGGTACTTCGAACTCGAGATGAGTAAGCCACGAGGACTCGTTGCGCTAACACCTGGGTTCTCCACGTCCTCGGTTTAAAAGTATATCGCCATGGTGGACGAAATCCTCGACGTGGATCAACCCCAAGAATTTGACAATAAATTTGATAAAATCTAAATGCACTGTTGGGAGCCTTATCTTGTCGGTCCTTTCGCTGTCGGAAAGAAGGTTCGAATACCTATAGAGCGTCAAAATATTTACACATTGCCTAGCCAGTCCTTTGTGCGCATAAGAGGTGGGCTAACGAAGGCAGATGGGACGCACCCGACCACCTCCCAGTTGGGTCGAAATAGGATTCTGCACATTTTCGAACGCGAAATGCACGAGATAAAAGGCGTCGCTGTGGACCAGTCGTGAGATGTGTGCATAACCTCGTCGATAAAAAATTACCTATCGCTCACGTACAGCCATCTCTCTGCTGCCAAGATGGCTGGCTGAAGATGATTACAGTGTTCTCATTTACGCCGCAGGAAGGTTCTAAGTATGCATTACGCTCTCCTTGCTACTGGGGCACACCGAAGTAATAGGAGCGAGGCAGGAGCTGGTGATTACGCAGGCCACATCGCATTTGGATGCTGCGTTGAGAGTTAGAGGAAACACGCAGCCCGTCTCTCTTATCATGTAAGGGTTTGTCCCTCACGTGACCCCGGGCACCTGCGGACGTGTCAAGCTCTTGAATTATGCAAAGAATGTAAAAGTGATCGAAATAGCATTCAGAAGTTGGAGCCTGGTCACCTGCCCGGCCCTGTCTGCCGCCATCGCTGGGTCGTAAAAACGTCTTCCAGCCCAGAGAAACTGCTCTACATCATACTGGCGCTTCAGACGAACAAACAGCATAGTATCGGAACCAACAAGTCTACGTTCGACCACTGCAAAGTCGATAACGTATATCGACCTGAACACTATGTTCGACCAAGAAGGTTTTACTTTGCCATACTATATGTATTCGCAATGCCAATCGTCATATTATGGACGCGAGACGCATCCCATCCTGAGACGTGGCATCTTCTCTGGTATTCGATACATCGAAGCAGAACGATCGCGTGCAAAACAGTACTTTCGACTGCCGGATAGAAATTATTACCAAGGGAAATGTTCCCACGAATACCGCAATCTACTGCTTGATACTCCAAGACAGGATCGTTCGGTACGTTTTTTTTTCCGGCTTGGTAAAAGTAATCGGTTATTTAAGCACGTACATACTCATGGATTGGGGACTCACGTTTTAGTCGTAAGAATTTACTGTAACTTGCAAGGTTGATGGAGCCAAGATGGCTTCGTGCTCGAGGAAATAGTAGTTACGGATTGTCAGAGTAAGAAAGCAAACGCCTGGTTGACCAAGTACTACCACGGACTGTGCTGGTACGAAGGCAATATTCCATGTCATCAGGTGGGAAACATGCTGAGCGACTTGCTGATGCAGCACCCGTAGTGCAATTTTTGCATAAACGAATTGGAAATAATCGACGGACAGGAAGATCATGGGTGTCCTTCATTTCGTATAATGAGGAAAAAAACGGATCGGAATTCTTTGGTGAGCGCTTCTAAAAACGCCCAGTTACTTTACGAGTGGCATGCTCATTTCACGGAGATATGAACTTGGTTATGTATCTCGTAGCGCAAACATTATTTATTTTTTTGGTATACTGGCTGGCATTCGACGGTGTGACTTGCAGACGTGATTTCGCACGATGCAGAGTCGAAAGAAAAACCAGTTTTGCGATGGTGTAGATGCAAAATTATCTTCACTAGTTGCTTCGAACACCTGCTGCAAGACTATGCGTGATATTAGGCTGTGTGAAACACGAAGATACCTGATCACGTTACAGTCACATGTATAAATGATGTAATTCCACAGTGCGAAAAAAAAATTATGTAAATAAATATAACCTGATAGTAAATTAGTCGTTCAGTCGAGAACGAGTCACTGTGGGAGCAAGATGATGCCATTTCAGCCAGAGAACCTGCCTTGTCATACCTGGGTGACTCTAAAATACCTACTCGTGCTGGGAGTCTGGATAACTACATACCTACAAAGCAAAATGTGATGGATGAGGACCACTGGTTATATTCAGTGACTCCGGGTGATTGCGAGCCTACTGAACAGTTAATAACTTGCTGTACTCCTGAGAATAATAATAATGGCGTGTGGGGAGTGCACCCAGGGCAAGGCAACACCCTCCGAGTGACGGTCTTTCCAGCTGGGACCCGTAGGTCGCCGTCATCCCCAAGCATGACAGAAGTGAAGCCCTAGAATGGAGCGGCGCTGGAATGCAGGGGCGGCGGGAGTGCCCCGAGAAGGCCCGCCGGCAAGCGGCATCGTCCAGCACGATTCCCACATGTGAGGATCCGGGAGTGAACCCGCCGGGGATCGAACCCGGATCGCCGTGGTGGGAGGCGAGCGCCCTGGCCACTACGCCACCGCTGCCCCCTACTCCTGGGAATTGCGTGGTTCATCACATGAAACGGAATACGACTCTTCCAGCAACCGTGGATCAGGTCCTGGAATTCGTAGCGACTTCGAGTCGAGGCAAGGTTGACCCTCCTCCTACGACCACCGGAATCTACGCCCCTGACAGCTCCACCCAGGTCTGCGTACGTCGACAAAACAACACCGGCGAGGCTTCGACTCACACGGCGGCAACTAAACGTCGAAGGTCTGCCGCAATCACCATGTTGACACCGCGATGCATAACAATTCTGGGGAACCTGCATCGAACTACGAAGCGTACCCATACAAACGTCCACGCGTTACGTCACTTGCTGGCGTCCACGTGTGTTCGTGCACGACCGACTTTAGTATGGAAGCAGGAACTTTGAGCATTCCCATTTGACTGCGCAAGATCTAACGACAAAGACTGCTAATCATTTTTTACGAACATGTTTTGTCTCGCACATTAAATCTTTGAAGACTCTCGAATTTTACGTGCATTTATAATTTTGTTATTTGTGTAAATGAAACATACCTGCATAAAAATAAATTATCTGTGTATTTATATTTTCACCCTTTTTTTTTAAATATAACGTTAAATTTTTTCTTAAATCAATAAAGTGGGGAAAAAAGAAATATTAGTGAAAATTCTATTTAAAGAATTGGCTCGCGGGAAGATGCAGTGCCGAAGGAGCAGGGGTACTCTCGCCACGAACATATACAGACTTTGAGCGGGCGAAGGAAACAGGAGAAGCTGCGCGGAGTAATTCTCCACGTCCGCTCGGACGTACCCTGTCACACGCGCACCACAAAGCGATGGAAATATTGTCATGCTGGGTTCAATACGAGTTTCCTGGCGGCTAGTTGCGTTTCCGATCCCATGCATGATCAGCTGTTCTCCCGGATGGAAGTCAAAGCTGATGACCAGCGCAGTTCCTCTGGTGTCCTCTCCAAGCCGACCCTGGGAGCTGCAACGTAGTTCTTACGGCGGGGAAACTCTCCCACTCCATTGACTAGCCTTTGGCCATCCCCCCACTCCATTACTTTGTTATTGGACGTTGATAGAATTTAGTTGATAAAATATTAAAACTTTAATGGTAAATAAATATATATAAAATAAAAAATAATAATGTTAACTTATTTAAGTGTCCTAACTACCTAGCAATAAGATTAAATATATAGGTTTTTTTTTATTCGCAGGCCTAGAAACATATGACGAAGGGAGGAGGCAGGCTGTGGTGGGGGTATGCAGAGTATTATAGGAGGGGGATGGGCACTCGCTTGTAAGCTTTACTTTGGGCGTCGATGTGCCATAGTTGTATTGGTATTGAAGACTCCGTGCTGTGGCTACTTTAAGGAAATTAGCAGTCATCTTCGTAATGTTGTCGATTGATTTCTGGTCCGAGAGTGACGAGGCTCTCCTAATTAGTGCGGGGGAAATATTCTAAAAGATGGGTGCCTCTGCATATATCGCCTCAGGGGATGCGATGCTGCACCATTGGAGACCATGGTAGAATCCGACCCTGCACCTATAGCAACAGTCGGCGTCGCGACGGAGACGCCCTTCCGGAGCACCCAGACGCCACCCTTCCAGGGCTCCCAGACGGGTGAGTTGGCTACATGCAACAACATAACTGAAGGTTCCTTGCTGCTGGAAGCCGGCAACATACCTCAGCTGGAAAATGGATCGCCCGAAATGACTGTTTTACATGTGCAAACAACGGGGACTCTTTCTTCCAACGATGTGAGAGACTCACCCGTGTCGGTACAGTACTCTCCGGTCTCTGATATTGCTTTCACAAATGCTGTAAGATGCCTTTGCTGCCAATACATGTGGTCTCCGCTGCCTCTCGATGCTAACCCACCCTCCCATCGGTCTGACGGGGATGAATTTCACCAGTGTTTAAGTAACTTTGAAAGCATTTTACGCGCGTTACGTAAAGATGTTGCCGATTTACACCTCGAACTGACTAACCGTGTGCGTGTTCTTACGGACGTGACATGTAATATGGAAGGATTTGTGCTAAGTTGTCTATCATCCTAGAGTCTGCAGCTACATTAGACATTTATACGGATGTAAACATGTGATTGTAGAGACACGCATTTTTTGCTCCTATACTTGCGAACCAAGCATTTTACCAAAATTTTTGGTGTAATTTTTATGCATGGTTTTTCAGTTAATTATCGCTAAATGTTATTTAACTTCTAACTTTGTGTGTGTGTGTTCAGTAATTTATTTTTCTCCATGGAAAAAAACGTAAGTATACCCCCTTTCTTTGGTATAAATATTGATTGCGCTTGCTTTTCCTTTGGCGAAGGGACAAGTAGGTGCAATATTTCACAACAGTGCCTCCTATTACATAATAATTATGCTTGACTTATTTACCTACAATGAAAAAAAAATGTACTCTAAAATTTGCTGCTCATTATTAACTTTTTTTTGTTTAACTATTACAAAAAATAACTTGTGTGAAATATTGAGCAAATAACCATTTAAAGAAGGGTATTCTACTTTTAAAANTTGTGTGAAATATTGAGCAAATAACCATTTAAAGAAGGGTATTCTATTTTTAAAGAAGTGCACGGCACAATGGTGCCACCCGCTACTGACCTACATTAACTACGTCTCGAGAGTGTGAAGACGTAAGGGGAGANACCTACATTAACTACGTCTCGAGAGTGTGAAGACGTAAGGGGAGTGTGCTGACGGAGGAGATGTGATCACGTGACGATCTTCATTCTGACACATCGCACAAGAACACCGCCAGCCTCTGCCCGNCTGCCCCTCTCTCTCTCTCTCTCTCTCTCTCTCTCTCTCTCTCCTCTGTATCGCTTGCATGTAGCAGCAATCAAAACACTCGCGTCATTTAAAAATTATTTCATTACGAATGAAAATATTACACAAATACATGCAACAAAATGGTTAATAATTCCAAAATAAACTTGTAAGAAAATTTAATTCAATATATAAATACATCGTATTTACACATCAAATGGAAGAAGATATTGAACAATATATAAATATATAAGTATGCCTTAAGCAGAATTTTATTATCTCCAAAGTATGAATAATAACTGTATCTTAGCAATTCAAGTGACGTTTAATTATACGTATTGTTTGCACGCGATGAAGTAGTCACTGCTTCTTCACTAACGCATTCCTAAAATTAACTAGTTTTTCTGTGTTTTCTAAACTCCAATCGGAAAGTTACATTACTCTCCGTACTTTGTGCGATACTTTAAAATATGCGCGAAAGTGTATCTCTGAAGCGAGAAATTATTGCTACTGTTATAAACACTGAACTAATTATTTAACATTATTTTGGTTCACATTACAAACGAAACATGGGATCAGTATGTCTGTCGCCCCATATAACTCTTGAATTGGAGAACACAGAATTCCCCCAAACTCGGCTATCTTAGAAAATAGTGCAACCTGAAAAATTATAAGTTTTTACGTAAAATCTTGGGAATAAATCAGTAGGTTCCCCTAAATTTGGCACTCAAATATTATCACCAGAAGAAACCTAAGCATGCACAAATTTAGCATTTAAGTACCTTATTTTAAATATGACGGAACATAAATATATAGATTATAACGCTATAACCACTAAATCATTTTACCAATTTTAACCAAAAATGTTGAGTTGGCAGTATATATTTCAAGCATTAAATAAAATTTATTGACTTCATTGTTATCTGAACTTTAGTTAGATAACGCCACTTAAAATTATAAATCTCACACCGTATCTCAACTACTGAACCGATCACCGCCAAATTTGGTACACAATGTAAATGATTTACGTTGGTAAGCCATGTGCATTGAACCAGTATAAGTATTTCAACTAAACTTAACTCTCTGAATACCAGTTGTGAGCATGAAAACGCTTATTCATAGCCCCTTTTGTCCACCATTTTGTAAGATTAGCCACTTTACATGATAAAGTTTTTAAATCGTATCTCCGGGCCTTCTCAACCGATTTCGATCTAATAAGGTATATAAGTAGTTCTAATAAGGTATATAAGTAGTTCTGTGTTAAGTCATCCTAACCACTTATGATTTCTATAGAACAGGCATTTGTTTTGAAAATGGAGGTCATATAAATATTTTAGTGGAAAATGCCATGTTTATAATCTACTATATAAAAATAAGTCGGGTTTTCCTTCCTGACGCTATAACTCCAGAACGCACGAACCGATTTCCACGGTTTTGCATTCGTTGGAAAGGTCTCGGGCTCCGTGAGGTTTATAGCAAAGAAAATTCAGGAAAA
>NQII01006915.1:75812-106725 GCA_002778355.1 Clitarchus hookeri | reverse complement strand
TAAAAAAAAGATTATGTTTAATAATTAAGTGTCAATTAAAAAAAGATTATTTTTAAAGATTAAGTGAAAATGAAAAAAATTAAATGAAACTAAATGGCAAAAATTATTCTTTTAGATGGTTTAATAAAATTTTGACTAGAATCGTTTGTGTATTTTTTATTAGCCGTTAAAATTCGGGAGTTATTTATGCCGCTCCCTGTATTACACCTGTTGACTAGGTTTTTTATTTTTAAAATTGAAAATAATGTCAAATATAGCATTTTTTCGCACAAAGTCAAAGATATTAATGTATAATTTCGTGTAAATAAATCGTAGTAATGATAACATATCAAAGGACATTACAATCTTGGAAATACAAAAAAACATTCTATCATATACCTAGGAAACTGCTGCCTTCGCAGCACAGTGGTAGAAAGTGGAACTACATGAAGATGTCGAAAACTGAATTAACAGGGAGGGCGAGGTGATGATGTGCGCGATAACAGGCCTGGTAATAAGTTGTAAACAGTTGGAAGAGGACTGAGCACCTGCCTACAAGCATTACCATGGGAAAGGGGGGGGGGAGATGCGTGTATGCCTGTGTCACTGGCTATCGCCATGAGCATTCTGCTACCTATAAAAAATTACAGTGATGCAAGTAATGCGATCATGCGCAACCGACTATTGCAGGTCTATGTTATTATGTCTGTTGCCATCAGCAGGCTGCGTACCACCGCAGGTGTCTAGTCTTCAGCGAGGCCACCTGCAGTTTCGCAGCAGTTCATTGCCAGCGAATCCGTCCGTCTATGCAGACACAGACGTGCGTGATGGCGTGTCAGACAAATTTACAGACCTGTCGCGCCCACGACGCGAATAAATTAGAAATATTGTCCGTTCGGAAATCTTGTTACGCGGGCGGTTTTTTTGCAGTGTGGTTAAAATAGAAGGAAAAAGAGTTCTCCTGCCACTCGTTCAGAGTAACATCTTTCAGTTTTTTTAAGTATGCAATGTTTTGTAATATAAATTTTATATGCAAATTACATTTATAATCTTAGTTTTCTTTAACACGCCATGTAAGATCTTTCAATGTCAGGAACTGGGAAAGAGAATAAACGTTTGTTGTGTGATATAATAACAAGCAATTAAAATTATGCTCTTCGAAGCAATCAATTCTTTATTGACATTTAAAATATGAATAGCTCTTTTAGTCATAATCTTTCCCTGAACCTGTGACGTTTTTCTGTGACAAGTGAAATATGAATTCACATTTTGATCTTAGAAGTAGTAAATTCTTTATTGACCTTTAAAAATGAATCACTCTTTTAGTCATAATCTATCTCTGAACCTGTGACATTTATCTGTGATAAATTAAATATAAATTCACATTCTAAAAAATATGTTTTATAAGAAAATTTTGCCACTGTTATATAGGTAAATATACGTATTTAATACATTCCTTTAATTGTGACTTTGGGTTTTTGTTTTGTTAATTTTTGTGGAATTCTTGACAATTTACGTACGTAATTGCAAAAAATTGGAGGGGGGAGGGGGGAATAAAAAAATTATTAAAAGATGTTTGTCTGTGCTATACAAAATGTTTTCAAAGTAATGAAATTCAGTAAATCCATTTCCAAAGATTTATAATTACCAAAATAATAGAAGAGAAACAAAGGAACGCAGTTGGTCTGTGCCCTACAAATTGGAAAATTGTTAATACTATTTCCATACTGTTTATAAGAAATTCTACATTTTGTAATTGACTGTTTATTCTATTTCACGAACGAGTGCATTTTTCTGACAGCCAGTGTCTAGTGATGTATCATAAATAATATGAACAACATTCTACATAGAACAACTTAAATCAGCCTATGCACATCACCTTAACTGCATTAAATATAGCTCCTTGAAACATTTTACAGACTAAAAAAGGTAACATACTTTACTTCTAGATGCATTTCACCACTAATAACGGCCTCCTTCCAAATTCCTAACCTAATTTCAACAATTTGCCACCAATGTTACGTCATCGCGTAAAGAACTCGTGCTCCTAGCCTCGTTGCAGTCAGTGCAGAAGATTGGCCGGAAGTAGAATGACGCAGGTGCCACACAGATGCGACTTCTTGTAGGGATCGGAACTTCTTGTTTGCTCATACTGCGCGTACTAGAGGTATCGGAATGTAGCCAGTTGAGTATGCATGTTGCGGAGTACAGCTACGGGCGCCATTCCTGCTGTGGTACGGTAAAAGACTCCATGTGTGAAGGTTAGCATGTAGGAAATAGACAAATTGCTGTATATACCAAGAAAAACCAAAAAATTTCGTATAGAAATAATGACAATAATCATATTTTTTTTCCTTTATGTATTAAATGTTTCATAATATCTTTCAAAACATTTCAAATAAAAACTGATTTTTTTATATTTTAAGGTTAACGTAAGAGTGGTTACAATCCCGAACTGATCATAAGATCCTTTTCTTTTAATTCTTACTGCATTACGGAAGCTTCACGCAGTATCTCGCAAGTGCAAATGTTTTATTTTCAGCGTTACATGTACTGTGTGTTAATTTTCAGACAATTTTTACTGTCTTCAGCAAACACACCCTCTGTTTTTTTTGAACAGATACACAAAGTTACTAAAGAACGATAAAATAGTTCGCCATGTACATTCTTGCTGGTTCATTCGCTTATTTATTTGTATTTTTATTCAAAGACAAAATTAGTAATATATACTTTAATTTCACATTAAAATACTTTCGAACCAGGTGGCTGCTATTTTTCAATCTGCGAGAAAATTTCAACACCATATTATTTAGGGTCATTTACTTCTTGTTTACATACAAAAGGTTTTTTCGTACGTTCAAAATTCATGACACTTTTAAAATGATTCGATATAACTATTTCAAAAATGTCTTCAGGCTTATCTAAAAGCTTTGATAGACTGAAAATGTTACATCTGATTCAGTACCTTATTTGGTGTTGACAGATGGCTATATCGGAAATGTTATTGGTTGGAAACATACATGCATACATGGTATACGTACGCATAGATCCATGTAGGTAAATGATGGTATCGCGCACACTAACACACATGACACATTACACATACCACATAAGACTACCTCTTCAAGAAAAGTGAGGTATGCGAAGAAAATAAGCATGCGATAAAAATAATGCTTCCCGCGAATAACATAACTGAAGAGCACTTTAAGTTTATGCTTTTGTCGTGGCTAATCATTGCATCTCTCACTTGTAATATCAAGCGTTCTCGAGCACGAATTACTTACCAAAGCCTTCCAAAAAGCCTTTCCAAATTCCATTTAAAACTTTTGAAAAATGTGGAAACACAAAAAAAAAAAAAAAAAAGGTTTTTGCTAAGCAGTGAAAATGTAACTTAGTTAATTTATAAGAGTCCCCTGACTTAAGTAAATTTTTAAATTTTCGATCTACAAAAGTTTTGTAAAGCTGTTTGTTCTATAACTAGTTTACGTAAACAACCACTTGCTCTTCATATAATGTAAAAGTTACTTACTGAACAAATATGTTAACATACCTATTATTTGTTTCTTCGAAATAAAAATTTAATATTAAAATCAGACGTATTTTTGAGGTATAATAGCTGCATTTGCACTTCGTTAAGAATGCGCATTATAAATTACAAACCAATACATTAGTTACTGATTACTGTGCCCGGGGCAAAGAAATTATTTTTTTTTTTTAGTTAGAGGTTAACAAAAATTACGTGGAATACTATTTATTTATGAGTCTTTTGTTTGGTGGCGAAGTTGAGGCAGCAGCCTCGCTTTGTTACACACTTTTAAACCACAATATAAACTTTCGATTTATAGTGCACAGAGAAAGACAAAGTGTTACGTACACCTAATGCAACACAAAAATATCAAGAAGTTTGTAGTGATAAATTTTTCGGAATCTTGTTACAATACTATTTTACACTTACATTTACAGATTTAAAATATGGCAGTTTATATTTGTACGTTCATGCTTACACAAGTAACGAAGGTTTCTCGTTAAATATCCATTGCAATCAAAAGTGTATCACTTGCAGGTTACATGAATGAATAATTTTTGTTCGCGATTTTGTCCAGTAGGGCACAATCGTCACTTATCAGTCCATGAAATAAAATCATTCGTCGATACAAAATGTTTTGTAGAAATTTTTTAATGTAAAAGTATATCAAAATATTACCAAAATTCGTATTAACACAACGTTAGAAGTGCTACTGCATCAGCAGATAATTAGTCTAAAAAACCCGATCGATGTTTTTTAAAAACATTTTCCCTGCATTGGCATCATCGTCCGGCACGATTCCCACTTGCAAAAAGTGACCCGGCTAGGGACTGAACCCTGTTCACCTTGGTAGGAGGCGAGCGGTCTAACCGAGTGGCCACCGCGGCCACCTGTTCCGCCAAGGGGTGAAGAAGGATGGTGCACCCTGGCGGACTAAGGTGCTCTAATTGCGAGAGTCTCAGAGCGTTGGCAGGATGGGCGAAGGCACATGGGACTGTCACACTTACGTGTTCGGCTGTGTCAAACTATCGTGTTATATAGTCCGCTCACGGATACTTCCAACTTTTCTGAAGACCTGCTAATGTTCTAATTTCAGCATATTCCTCCGCCTCATGGAAACAAAGATTATATAAGTCTAGAAAATTGCACTGAAGGGACAACGCAACGCATTCGTGTACTCTCGGTTTAACAATATTTGGTAAGATAACTATTTATTACTAGGCATTACCAAGACACCTATTTTCTCCCTGTATTTATTAATATTAATTATAAATTAATATCATAATTTATATATTTCATATAAGTACAAGTTTAATTTAACTAAAATAAACTACTTTATACCTATTAACATGCATATCAAATGCTCGTGGTACATAACATATTTAGGAAACAACCAAACATGTCATAGTAGGGGTGGTATTTCCAATTTGTTATCCAAGAAGTTTGAAGAAACCGCGAATAGACTATAACCTGAATTTACCATAAGTGTTCGGGCATATTTCGATGCCCATGCTTATTTGGGGGNATACTTTCGCCATAAATAATGGCTATGGGTAGTGAAATTTCGTGAAAAGATTTTAAATCAAATTATATTTAAAAACACTGTAAATCGTTTTCTTATCTTGATTAGCTGAATTACATTTAGCTAGTGATAACTTTCTGCACACGAATCACCTAGGAGTCGTGCTGATATTGCTGAATTCTGAGTGGCCCGGTCAAATATTAAAACGCCTTCTCAAGCAGACAACAACCAACGGCCACAGATAATATGCCGTTGGGTGCTTATAGTGTTGAAGTCTACCGTGTACTCGTAATTTTTCGCGGAAAAATCGCTAGCTCTAATATGGCCTACTCGGCTGGTGTTTGGGTGTCGTAAAAGAAGGATAGTCGTGTTCCCCCGAGCTCAAGTTCGCTCACCCGGACACAGCGTTTAATGCATCAGCACAAAGGGCAACGTAACACCATTTCCTTTCTCGGGTTAGAACTCATTGCCTTTCCCATGCCAATACTGTGTTCAGTAGACCACTTAAAGTAACTTGATAATGCAATCTGGTTTTATTTATCTTTAACTTCCTACCGGAAAAGTTTAGAGCTACGGGCCTTTTAGATCAACATTACTCAAATTTAATGTTGTTTATATTTTAATCACTCCGCGTAAAAGTTCTCGAACTATCATCTGTTCCACATATTCGCCAAATCAGCGCCGTGTCCATAAAGAAGTTGGGATTACCAGTAATTTAAACGATTTCTGCAAATAAATTCCACACAGATATTAAACAAATATTATAAGATTATATAACATAGCATGTTTATTTTTTATATTTAAAGAATTGTTTATATACTGTATATGCACACATATACTGTAGGTAAAATAAAAGTTTACCGCTGTTTAAGTTTTGTCCCACTTGACTAGGTGTTCAGCTGTTCTGCGTTATCTTGGCATGAATTCATTATTACTTTTCGCCGTTTAAGTAATAGTATCCGTTATAGTAACATTGTGAACATGGAGTGATTGCGAATGTGTTTCTTTATAAATACTTTGTTTCTGATTACATTCCAGTTCAAAATTTTAAGATTTAAGTGACATATCTATGGCTGTGAATTAACAAAAGCGCTTCATATTTTCAGGAGAATCGTGCTGGCTGTCATTAGGGACGTTGGCAACAAAATAGTTTGATTTTAATTTTGTGGATTTCATTTACCTATTTCTTTCTTTTAAAATGACTAGCCTCTCTCTCTCTCTCTCTCTCGCTCGCTCTCTCTCTTTAATTTATTTTGAAAATGATTTTGTTAACTCTACTACCTGTGATTTGGTTGCTCATGCAGAATGTTCGCTCGGACAGTAGGTGCATTACAAAGAGACATCGAAATGATAGGCGTAATATTCTGTAGAGACAGTGAATTTTTACCGCATACCTTCTCATGGACCGTGAGCAAGCTAGTGGTGTAAAACGTTTTTCGAGGTGCGTGTCAACCTAAACGGTATAGGAATTTGTAATGTTTCTTGAAATTAATTCCCTTTTACAATTTTTTATTTACATAACTGTACGAGTCATTCTACACGAGTGGTATAAACGCCGCAGTTTCGCCGCTAGCCACCGTAAATTACAACAGAACCCACGCACTAAAGTGAGTTCGACTAGACAAACGTTCCTCATTCTTAACGCGCACTGATGCCTTATTCTCTATATTGAGATTGTATGAAGACAGCCACCGTGACTGTATTTATGATACTGAGAGNCGCGCACTGATGCCTTATTCTCTATATTGAGATTGTATGAAGACAGCCACCGTGACTGTATTTATGATACTGAGAGTCATGATGATAGTTAATTGTGACTATCTGTATGTGATATTCTGTACGTTATCTCTTTATGATTGTCTTTGTGATGTTTTACACATTTGGCAACGCTGTGAGCCCTGTTCTGAAATNGCTGTACGTTATCTCTTTATGATTGTCTTTGTGATGTTTTACACATTTGGCAACGCTGTGAGCCCTGTTCTGAAATCAGCTTTCTGCTTGCTGAAGTAGTTTTCTTTTTCGGTTATTACAACGTGTCTGGTTTCACACATTACATCAACTTAGTAAATGCTAAATTATAAATGGCATTTGATTTTAATATACTTCCGAATAACGCTTCTAAAACAAACTTACTTCTCTCTATGGAAAAAGTTTTTTTCAGATAGTCCTAGCTAATTTTGAACACCACGAGATAGCGGCACTCTACCTGTAGCAGACTCCGTCGACTGTATTGTGGTCACGTTAGAGGATACCGCAAGCGAGAATGAAAATACACTTTGTGATTTTTTTTCAAGGCGACATTTTCTGTTACTGTTTCTGTTACAGAATACCATTTCGCTTAAAGGTGATAGTAACGTGGAAACTGCCAGCATGTAAAGAGAGTAAAGAGTTAAAATATAGAGTCCGAAACCACCAGCGGTGGGAACGCTAGTCAACCTACATAGCGCGGCGGTAGGCAGTTTGCCCGTATGTTCATCACGAGCTTGTTGTGGCTTTCAGTAGTGTCAGTCTGACGCGGATGAATACATTTGTGTTGCGAAGTAGGGCAGCGACCACCTCTATATAATGTCCGTCCGCAAAGAGAACAATAACAATATATTGAGGAGAAGTGTTGGGCCGAGGTTCGTGAAAATAGGAACTGCGTTTAGAATGTGATAAAATACTTTACTAACTCTCTACAGTAAAATTAATCCTGGAACATATCCGACCTTTGAAATATCCACCTGTAAGCTGAAAGACGACCAGTAGCCGCTCAACAGCCGCGTTTCAAAAGGTCCGCGTGTAGAATGGGCCATCACTTAGCGGTTGCTAGCGGTGAAATAGTGGAGTTCTAACCACTAGTGCAGAATGGCCTGTAACTGCTTTATAGTCCATCCTTGGTTAATTACAAATTTTCTGAAGCCCTGCTTAGGATCTGCTTGCAGTATGTTCCCCCGCCTTATGCAAACAAACCTTAACCAAGTCTACAAAATTATGCCATAGGGGAAACGCACCGCCTTTGTGCACACTCAGATCAATAATATCTTGTATGAGAATTTTTTTCTTACTAGGTATTAGAAACATATTTATTTTTTCTCTGTTTTTATTAGTATTAATCATATATGATGTATTACAGTTTATAAATAAAATACAAGTAGTAGCTGAATTAAGNTTATAAATAAAATACAAGTAGTAGCTGAATTAAGCCAAAAAGAAGATACGCTTTTACAAACAGACGTATTAAACGTTTGTGATACAAATCATATTTAGGTAACAAACAAGCTCTTCATACATGTGATGATTTTTAAAATATCTGATGAAAAAAATATGAAGATAATGTTCTTAAAGTACACCTGAAAATCGTTCAAAGTTATCCCAACCAGCTCTATTTGCTTATTTAGACGTAAAAATGTGAAAACTATANAGCCAAAAAGAAGATACGCTTTTACAAACAGACGTATTAAACGTTTGTGATACAAATCATATTTAGGTAACAAACAAACTCTTCATACATGTGATGATTTTTAAAATATCTGATGAAAAAAATATGAAGATAATGTTCTTAAAGTACACCTGAAAATCGTTCAAAGTTATCCCAACCAGCTCTATTTGCTTATTTAGACGTAAAAATGTGAAAACTATAAAAAAAAATCATGAAATCAGTATCTTATTGTTTATGGTCTCGCAGTGATCTAAGAGAAACTTCCAATGCTTCGTAAATCACCGAGCGACGCCTGTGTCGGTGAACTGCACACATGCGAGTCACTTCACGAAACACCTGACCACTAGATATGTTCCTAGTTGCAACCCTTGTTCCGCTTACTTCCGCTCTCTGGCCAAATATTCCTCTTGCAGAATACTGGCCCAAGAAAGACGGATACGATGGTGTCTAATCTTGCTGTAACGGGTCTGAGTGGGCTAACAGAGCACGGAGCTTCACTCACTCTAATTTTCCGTACATTTCCCACTGGAACTGATATGCGTGAATCTGACGGATTATCAGCTTCATCCCACTTGACAGACGAGGATGTTCAAATTCGTTGTATTGAAATACACAATTAAAGCACCTACATACTATCCAAATCATCAAATCACGTTGTTTCTAGGCATTCAAATAGTCATAAAAGACTACTCATAGAGCATATCGATACGTTAGATAACTATCGAATAGTCTTTAAAAAACACATTTTATACCTTTTCATCCTCTTAGGTGTTAAATTTTGAAAAACCCTTTCCTATTGGATGAGTGAGTCAGTCAGATGGTAACTTTATTTTATTCATAAAGATGATCAAGATTTTAAGCGTGTGTACCAATAAACTGATTTTATGCAAATTTAAATCATTTTAAACTTAAATGATATAAATCACGCAAGCGGATTATTTTTATGATGGTCAGTATTTGATCAACAATAAATCAACGATGAACGTAATGCTATAAGTGTCGTTAATTTACGTTGAGGCAGCGACTAGTACGGTTAAGCCATTTTTTTTAAAGTAATTGTACCTAACAGCTTTGGTGGCAGTTCCGAGAACTATTCCTTAAACGTGAAATCTGCATCAATCTCATGTCAATGAGTATAATTGCGAAATGGAGCGAACTTTAAGAGTATAGCGTACTAGAAAATATTTTATGTTGCAGGCTTGGGAATTGTATTTTTCATACTATGGTTGTCACACATAACCAGTGTTACGTAGTTATGAAACTTCAAAGAAGATTTTTATTCATCCCATACATTTCTAAATAAGATTGCCAATCACTTTCTAGCACATTCGTCTTTTTATTTTAAGAGAAGCTCTCGAAAAGACAATCTTCTCAGACAAAGCTTTCTTCTCGGTATTACACTCACGTACAAGCATTGGCGCGATAACAAAGGGAAACTGAACAAAGGGATGAAAGAAATGACTTGATTGGCAATTACATGTGCAGTGTACTTTGCATAGTTATCGGATAAAATTTGCATATATTGGGAGCGTGTGCTGAGTAAGTAATTAGCCGCGTGAATCTGCCGGAAGATCAGGGATTTTTTTTTATACATCTGCGGAGAACTAGAACCGAAGACTGATGAGAGATAATGTAATGAGCGGCGGTGGAGTATGCACTAGCCCTAGGATAATTAAATGCAAATTTAACAACGGCGATGGAACTCTCCGGTAGATATCTCCTAAACAAAAATTGTCTCCTGGTCCTCAGTTCGATAGTTTTTTTCAAAATATAAATTTGAGAACAGAACGATACAGTATTTTAAAGGCATAAGCTATATGAAATACATCAATTTCTAAAAATGTAAATTAAGTCAGGTTCAGCAATGAGTTTTCATCTGTGATGTTTAGGTGAGGAAGTAAAAGCTTCGTGAAAGTTCTGGAAAATATGATAGTTAAAGTCGTAGACTCGAAGCACTACTAAAGCTCTCTCAGCCGTTGCCACACCTGCTTTTCTTAACCTTCGCGCGTTTTCTGGCTTTATAACGGCCAGCAGTGCATTCCCGGTTAGTTAGTCAATGAAGCGATATATTAGTTATGATCAAAGACTGTTAATGAGTAAGTAACGTAGCCTTATAGTCTTGCTGTGTGTATATCAATGTCAGATACGACCATATTTGATTGTTAATAAACAAAACACTTAGCAATATACATTACAAATGCAATGAGAACTCTTGTCTCTGAACTGTTTACAAAACCGTAAGAGAAGTAGTTTAGTTCAAGACAACCTTCCTAGAATCTTAGTTGTGGTAATACTTTTTTTAAAAATTCTACATATATAAATTAGTTTAGAGATGTGTGGTTTTGGTTTTACACTAAATCACTTATAAAGGAAAAAACCTTTGGTTGACCAAAACCAACAAAAAATGTTTTTTTTTACACAAAATTCATTTATGCTCAGGAGTCCCTTATCTATAATGATTTTAAAACAATTTTTAACTCATATAATTTGCTATGGTGAGAATTGTGCAACTTCAACTGTACCGAGGACCCAACGTAAATATAGAATTTTAGGTAAGAAATAAGTTGGAAAATTTACTCGTTTTAATATGTACCTTATTTTGAAATTTATATACATCATTCTCACTGGTTTTGTTAATCAATGATTTGTGGCTCACCAGAACAATTTAAATGTTTTTTTTAGTTAACGTAATCAGTAGCACTTTGTTATCTCTGTGAGACATGAAAGAATAAATTTAAGAAGATATTTTTCCGTCCACATTTTCACCGAACAACTACAAAATGTGCCATTTAAAGATGGTGAAAGGTCGGTTGTAAAACTCGTTATACAAAATGATTCACGAGGAGATACCGCCAATCACAGTGCCTATTCCTTACATCATTTCAAGCAAAATATGTCATAAATGTGGGCCCTATTCCTAATAATAACAGAGTAATTCGAAAAATTTGAAGAATCAAGAATAAAATAATAACTCTTTCAGATGCTGGGGCATCAACAAGTGCCAGCGTGTGAACTATTGAACGTACCATCATTGATATGGGCTTTCGGAGCCGAAGGCCCACTCTTGTACCGTTGTTGACTGCACGACACAAAGCTTTACGCCTGGCCTGGGCCCGCCAACACCGCCATTGGACTGTTTGGAAACACGTTGCCTGGTCTGACGAGTCTCATTTCCAATTTTATCGGGCGGATAGACGTGTACGGGTATGGAGACATCGTCATGAGTCCAAGGACCCTACATGTCAACAGGGGACTGTTCAAGCTGGTGGGGGCTCTGTCATGATATGGGGTGGTGCAGTTGGCGTGAAATGGGACCCTGATACGTCTATATACGACTCTGACAGGTGACAGATACGTAAGCATCCTGTCCGATAACCTGCACCCATTTATGTCCAGTGTGCATTCCGACGGACGAGGACAATTCCATCAGGACAATGCGACACCCCACACGTCGAGAGTTGCTACCGAGTTGCTCCAGGAACACTCTTCTGGCTTTAGACACTTCCATTGGCCACCTAAATAACCAAACATGAACATTATTGAGCATATCTTGGATGCCTTGCAACGTGCTGTTCAGAAGAGATCTCCACCGCTTCGCACTCCTATGGATTTTATGACTGCCCTACAGGATTCATGGTGTGAATTGCCTCCTGCATACCTTCAGACATTAGTCGAGTCCATGCCACGTCGTCTTGCGGCACTTATGCGTGCTTGGGGGGCCCTACACGATATTAGGCAGGTGTACCAGTTTTTTTGGCTCTTCAGTGTATTATCAGACCTTATTGTTCGCAGTTGAGCATCACAATTGCGTCTAAGAAGCATACAAAATATGTTCAAAAATATTTCCGTCTACTTCCATACACTTGGCCACACTTTTATGAACAGCACGTATTGATATACTTAGCCGCACACGGTTATCTTTGAAGTGTGTAGCGGCATGCATGATACGCGCAAGTAGTTCCTCGCGTGTTTGTGCAGTCCTTTGGTAAACAATATACGCCATCCATCCCCACACGCAATAATATAGTGGTGATATATCTGGAGATCGACGTGGCCAGGGGGTGGCGATCCTCCTCGTCCTATCCATCTCTCAGGGAAATGCACATTGACGTGTTTAACCCCAGCATGGTGGAAGTGAGGAGGTGTCTCGCTACTTACGGAATATACTCAAGTAACAGCAGCAGATCTTCTTGCAAAAATGGCAGATACACCACACCAGCCAAGCGTCCGGGGAAAATGAACAGCCCAATCAGCTGATCGTTCGTGTAGGACACCATACCACATATTGTTGTTGAAACAGTATTGACAGCTCCTTTCCTCTGTAGGGTGGGTATGCTGATTGTCGAATATATCTGTAAATATTGGGAGTATGACCCACATTTACATGACATAATTTTCTCCAAATTATGTAAGGAATAAGTCCTGTGAGTGGCGGTAACTCCTCGTGAATAAAATTGTACTCGTAGATATGTCGTACAGAAGCAAACAAAATTATTGTCGAAATACGTATCTCAGCAATGTAAATGTTATATTAAGACATACATTCCACCACGCCTTGAGGTAGTAGTAGAGTGGGTTCCAGTGGAACACTACACCCATGGGGCCACGGTGGCTCAGTGGTTAGACTGCTCACCTTACACGAAGACTAACCGGGTTCAATCCCCGGTCGGGCCACTCCCGGTTTTCGCAAGTGGGAATCATGCCGAACGATGCCATTGGTCGGCGGATTTTCTCGGGGATCTCCCGTTTCCCCCGCCCTTGCATGCCGGTGCTGCTCCATTCTCGCCTCGCTTCACTCTCATCGGCTTTCAAGACAACGATGTTAAAAGCCGTCCAAACCACACCACTTCAAATCAGTGTTATGTAACTATAATAGGAAAATTGCTTATTCACATGTACCGTCCTCTTTGATCAATGTGCAATTTTATANATGTTAAAAGCCGTCCAAACCACACCACTTCAAATCAGTGTTATGTAACTATAATAGGAAAATTGCTTATTCACATGCAGCTAATAAGTACCGTCCTCTTTGATCAATGTGCAATTTTATAAAAATAGAACACAGTGAATTGTTTTTTAAAAATCCAGACTCAAGGTATATATTAATCCTTACTTTTCTAATGTGACTTAATTTGTCGAACTGAATTATTATTTGAGAATATTTGATTTCATTAAAAACAATATTGCAGATGTGAATGTGATTTATGGACATTTCAAAGCTTCTAATTACAACACTATGTAAAATGTCATGTAGCTGAGTTTTAAAAATTTCTTTGATGAAATATTAATTTTCCCCCGAAATTGGGATGTGTACAGACGCTTCAGTTAATAAGTGTTCATATACCCAGTGATGCTTCAACTATCCTTATGAGACTTCTTTATCAAAGAGAAAATGATGGCATGCTATTATAAAAATACTGTCACTTATAAATACTTAACACGGACCATCATGGCCTGTTTAATTTATTTACCCTCCATTACACTAACGTTTTATACAATAAAACAATCGTTTTGAATATCATATTATTTTTAGATTGAGTTGGCATTTAGTACACAAATTGGTCCTATACGTAAAATAAGGAGAGATACTCAAATATATATATATATATATATATATATAAATTTAAGTTATTACCTTTAATACAAACGCTATTTCAAGATTTTCAAGGTACAACTCGTAAAGTGGCTTCAACGTTATGGACACAGAAATATTGTAACATTATTTTAAACTTTTCAGTGACAAAAATACCCGCTCATATAAAATTAAATTAGAAAAAAAAGGCCTTTTATTCTAATTTTAATATAATACAATTAGAAGGAATTTTTACGACAGTTAGTGATACAAAAGAGCGCTATTGAACATTGACTGAGAATCACTAAGTCAGCGTTTGACTTATGTGTGTTGGCAGCACATCGTATTCTATATTTAGTGTCCTCAACCTCTGTCTTATGCCGGGCGTCTGATGAGTGAATGGCTTATATACCAAGCTACCAGACTTAAAATTACTTTTGAAAACAATGGGCATGGCCACTGTTTATTCGGAACTCAAACCCGTAACGTACAGTAAACCGAAGAAGCCTTAGCTGCCTCGTCCACGGGGTTTTCCTGGCGGCGGTGGCAAAATATTGAAATACTGACGGGCGGTTGTTAAGAAGGTGGTTATCGGTTTGACGTTATCTGCACGTGGTAGTAAGCTGAGGCCTGTCGCGCATTCGTGCGTGCTGAAGTTCGCCGTTGCCAAACAGCAGGAACGAAGACCACATGACCTCCCTAAAAGTCAATGTCAACTTACCGACGATTGCATTAACACTTAAGTACCATTATCCATCGAAGACTAGTGAAACAAAGAAAAAAACACCTATAAGTTATCGCTAAGTGGTTTCCTCTTAAAAAATTAAAAAAAATATATGGAGGAAAATATTACCTCATTATTCATATCATATATTTAGATACATAACGTTAATCACAAGTCCATTTTTCTCTTTCTTGTCAGAAATTATTGAAATGATTTAATAATCTGGAACCAAAATATGTATACTTCTAAAACTTGACTAAGAGGAGTGTCTGCAGACTTCTCACTTAAATATATCATAATCTCTTATGGTTTGATGACAACTGTCAATAAAAATTTACAGCGAATTATTACTTAAACTAATTGTATTTGATAGAACCCGGTGCAAAGTAACGTATCCAATAAACTCACTTTATCCTTAATTAATTTCCCCAAAAAACAATTATATTTTCCAAAATAGGAAAATAAGCATTTTTACTTCACAAATTTAAGTAACTTGCATATTTAACAGCGAAGTATTGGTTAAGTATTATCACGAAATTATAGCTTGAAATTTTACGGGAACTTTAGATAGCAAAGGATTTATACGAGGCATATAACCACACTGTAATAGTATGATTACTATTTTCTTGAATAAACTCCTAGTGTATTAAATATATGAAGTATGTCTACTATTGTGATCGGATCAGTTTAGAAAAATATTGTGCAAATAAATAATTTAAACTTCAAGAAAAATATTAATATATCTGATTAATGTTTAATAACTTCAGTTGTGAGATTTCACGACAAACTTTCAGACAGAGTAGTTGTCAGGAATATATTTACAGTATGTAGTGTAGCGGAATAAGAATTGTTTTTGAAAATTTAACAGAAGAACAAAGATCCTCCACTGTTTGACGTAGGTAAAGCTTAACGTCTCGCCGACTGTCAAAAGGCGTATTATGACCCATCGACACTAGTTTGCTCCCGAACGCAACTTTGCCTTCTACCATGTTTCATATCGAGTTTTAGTGAATGTAACCACACTTCCTTGTGGCGACCCCTGTCTTTAGCCTCAACGCAAACTTTGCGTCAACGAAAACTTTGCAAAGACAATTGGCAATACTTAAATGGCAATATATATGTATAAATATAAATATTTTTTTTTTATAAAATTGAGGAAAGTTTTTGTCTTCAAAGTTTTTCATAGGCCATTTTGAACGTCACTGAAATGAACAACTTGTGCGCGAAGAAGAAAATAAGTTCAAATAAACACACTACAAACGTCTAGTAAAATTTTGAAATGTGCTCATTTAGCACGATGTTGTGAACCTTGATAATCCATACTTTGCGTATACAATTACATGTGTTGTTCTTCTGTACCGATAATTACAGCTTATTAACACTGACCTTCCTTGTCTGTGCCTAAAATCAAGGGTTTATAGAATGTATGTTGTGTTTTGAGAAAACGAAACTTTGAGAAACGTGAATTTTACTCTAACAATGGAACCAAACGAACAGAACATTCTTGAAGTTTTATCTCATAATAAATATATTAAACCATCAACAGTACTTTATTTTGTTCAGGATTTTTTTAAACACGTAAAACATAATAAAACAAATGTGTGTGTGAATATAAAATTAACTTATTTTCACGATATACGTGTACGGTGAGAAAATAATAAAACAACTAGTATGTCAAAAAATTATAATTAACTATACACAAATAAAATTTTATAGCGGAACAAACTTGAACTCGTAAATACATACTGCCTCCATTTCGAAAGCAACGATGCTAATCACTATTCTAAAATGCACATGATGCTGAGATCATTCACTACAGTTCAAGTAATCAGACAACTGTTATCACAATTTGTGCTACATTTTGCATCGTTATCAAACGTCTTTCTTAAAGTGATAGGTCGTATTAAATCCTTCGTATCAAGAGCACTACTTAATTTCGTTCATTGTTATGCTTAACACGTAATAATTAAAAAAATGTTAATGGGAAAGTAATTTAACATGAGCATTAAAAAATATTCACAAACTTTTTTTTAGGAACTGTTTAAAACACGGAAAAATAACTTCTCAATAAATAAAATAAAAATATAGATACACGTCAGATTCGAACTCACAAACATAGATTACGTTTTCCCGAACGCAGCAGTGCTATTTATTACGCTAGACGGCACTATATATATATATAAATAAATATATATGTATATATATATATATACACACACATTATTAGACAGACGGATACTTACGGGCTATATGACTCCTGTAAATATACGTGGTCCTTTTTAAAACAAAAATATGTTCTTTTTCTACGAACTTGAAATCTTTTTCAAGGTGTGAGTACGTTTCTAATATACAGAATACTCTGTTTCTACGTTCCAATATTTGATCGTGACAGTTTTAGTTCACGAGGTTATGGAAACTCATGAAAAACATCCGCCATTTTCTCTTGCTGCTTCGGACGAAACTATTAGCGCGGTATGTGCTCCCCTGCGTTACGTTTGTGACCGTTTATGTATCATCGACGCAAACTTAGCGTTCGCAAACCGAAGTCATCAGAGACGCAGCAAGTAGCTGAGAGAAGCAGGAGCGGAAAAGGAATCGGCCCTGGACTGCAGCCAGCCCGGTATTCGCCGGGAGTGATCTCGGGAAGCAATGGAAAACCGAAGTCAGCATGGCCGGACAGGGATCCGGACCCTGGTCCTCCCGAATGANCCGGACAGGGATCCGGACCCTGGACCTCCCGAATGCGAGTCCAAGGTTCTACCGCCGCACCACCTACATTTGTTTCCACTGTTTAAGAAATTCCAATCCATGACCATCGCAAACGTAGAGTAATGTTGACGAAAGAACGGTCTAAAGTCTCGTTAAGATTGTCAACAATGAGAAGGAAGGTAGAGTGATACATGCACGAAAGTGCAACAAACCCAACATGCGATGAAAAGATAGCTTAAGTGTACCAGAACAAGAGACATTAAAATACTTATCACAATGAGAGATTTTAATATTTAGGCCCGCAGTTACAAATTCTGATGAAACCTTTCTATACGCGTAATGCCATTTGTGTTCAGAAATTTTCAATTTGAAACATAATTTACGTTATCAACAAATGACTACTTATTATAAAATTCTGCTCAGGGTGGAATGTACGAGTCTAGCATTATATTTAATTGGTTTTTGTAACAAAGTTACGTAATTATAGACAAGAAAATTTATCTGAATAATGTAATAAATAATTCTAATATAGTAAGTTTATTTAGAAAATGAGTTAATCAGAAGTTATATTGAAATAAACGGAACGTAACAGCGAATCGTTAAAACATATACACTCATTTCCTCCTCTTCGAAAGTACGACTAAGCCTCAGTACGACAGCGGTCGGCTGGGCTGAGTATTATCAAGCTGTAGTAGCAGCTTCAGATAAGACGCGGGTAAACAGTTCAGTTACGCCAGCAGTGTTAGTCATTCCTTCTAACCATATGCAGTTCGAAAGCCGGTTTTACAACTGTGTGAATTTACAGCAACATTCTCTAAGGAAAGAAGGTGGGTAATAAACAGATAATAGTAAATCACTCGACTATTGACATATGTGAAGTAACAGTGCATTAATAACCGGTTTCTTAATTTAATTATTAAAATATTATATTAATCGGAATTTTTACGTAAAAATATTACATAGTCTAACATTATCGTATTCCAAGTCGAAATTCACATCTGACGTGGATTATAAATTAATCTAATAATATCTCAAGTGAAATATTTTGTGATATTAAATACCAATGTGTTGTTGCCTGTGAACGAAATGCAGATTAACGTAAATAACATTTTAGACTTATTATTATTTGGCATGCTTCTGATATTAAATAAAAAATTATGAGCTTCAATTGTGGCGTGTGTGATAGTGTGTTCACCGTATGTCAACTCGATGCGGAAATTAAATGTGAATAACTATACTTAGTTTAAGAAGTTACTTCTTTGAGAAACAATTATTTATGAACAACTGTATTAAATAAGGGGCCTCGCTCCCATTAAGATAAATTATTTATATTTAATTTGTGACGCCAGGCGCTGCGCACGAACAAGCAATGTAAATTTCTTGAATATTAAGGCCTTTCATAAAATTTGGCGAACAAAGATTTCGGTTGATGGACAATGGGCATAAAACCCCCGTACTGCCAACGACTTGAAAATGGTAGCCAGTTAATTTTCACAGAAAGTAACGTATTCCCCTATTGCATGAACTTCGTCATTTTTAAGGGGATCCAAGGGGTGCCTTATGTGCGCAATAATAACAATATTTTCTTGACTTTAATCAGTTTTTAATTTTGTAAAAATGTATTTTATTATTGCTTCTTTGCATAAACATCTCGTTCTAGTTCTAGTGTAGATATTAAAATCAGTGAGTATTCCATATCCAGTCTTATAACACGTGGTGTTGTAAAAACATTCCTGTGTATGCGTTTCCTAATTTATTTGACTGACTTCAAAATCATGCCGTAATACTGTTCCAACATGTATATATCGCTTTAGTTTTACAACATATATTACACCATTATTTAACGCATATTCAGTATTCGTATAGTTAAAANGGGGGGGGGGAGGAGCGTATCGGAGTTCGTGAATAATGGACGATTTAATAAAAACGAAGAACTAAGTTTGATATTTAATTTTATCGCACAAATATAATTTACAACATTAACCTATCCATCTATACTGTTACTCTTGATATTCTCAGCGAGCGTAATATTTCATGTCTATCTCAAGTATTATTAGAGTACTTATCAATGTCTCTATATTGCTTACAGTCACTTCACTAAAACTCATTATTTACACATATTCAATATGTCTTTTGCCGTCATTCCAAATGTGTGTCACTCACGCATCCCACCCACCAGACTCTCTCTCTCTCTCTCTCTCTCTCTCTCTCTCTCTCCACTCTACCGGTATTCGCAGTTCGCAGACTTCACTCCCGCTGGTCACTTTACTGGCCCGTCATTTCGGTGTCTTCGCTCACATGTACCAACAAGGTCACACACTCCTCCAAACTCCAAACTGTCGGCTCGGAGGCCCGTCGCGGCATAAGTAATCTCGCTGGTCCGATCTAGAAGGTTCCACGCACCCCGAGTCACGCCGAGAGAGGCCAGGGCAATGTCCAGAACATTACTTCCGCTAGGAGCGGAAATCTAACTTACCGTGGCGCGTCGGTATTCGACACGATTTCAACGAGGAATTTTTTTGAAATTGTACGTGTTTCAGATGAAGCCGTTTCTCTTGTCCACCTGGGTGAGTTGCTTCTGCGTGTGCGCTCTCGCTGCGCCAGTCGACAAAGACGCGCCGAGGGAGGAACATTCCATTCAGATTGAAGACTTCTTGTCGGAATTCTTTGGACTGAGACTGGACACTCTGGACGTGATCACTAACACCATTTACGTGATACGCATGTTGATCGAAAGTTACAAGCAAGAACACAACATCACGGATGGCACTGCGTCTGCCTGAAGGCCATAGCTACCTTCACAACATTTTCATCTCTGCACTCTAAATCCTAATTGGTGGAGAATTACAGATTTTAAGTGGAATCTGAGTGATTGAATTGGTCAGAAACGCGCAACTGGGAAACAGTAAGCTGTAATTAAATTAATCACTGAAAAATAATAACTGATGCTATCGGAAGACATTGCTAGCGTATCAGTGAAATACTTTCACTGAAATTTTAGTGACATTTGTTTATTTTATCATTAGCCATTCTGAAATAAGAATAATTATTTTACAATTATCAGTGCAATATATTCACTGAAGTATCAGTGATATTTGTCGAATTTATCAGTGGTGATACTGGAAATTGAGTCTTCATTCACTTTAGATCAGTGAAGCAAATTTCTCAGCAATGATAGTGGTCGGTCCGTCACAACTTACTTTCAGCCACTGTAATAATTTAATTGATGTCAGTCTAATTTATATAGAGCGATACCCATAAATAAGAACTTTCAATCATTGTTAACAGTAACACCGAAGTTTTAGTCAGTATTTACACCAAAACCGAAAGGTAAGGTTTTTTTTTATTTCATGAGCCATATAACAACTACATTGGTATTTCGATGCTACTCTTTGTAGAGTGCAAATTGGCTCAGCATTCTTAATTAATATTTCAGCCATCCATTCACGGTAAGTTTCTCTAAAAATATAGCAATCTCTCAGTTTAACAACTTTCAATTTGATAATGAATTTTTCTTTTTCCAGCAAAAGTTCTAAACTTTTCACCATTCAATTTAAGAACTTGTTCAGTTTAAAGATTTTTCCCCCAGTTCCTTGAAAACCAGTAAACTGATACAAATTTTTTATTCAGAATAAAAAATTGTAGGGAGACTTCCAATTTACTGCATTGTCAAATTAATGGCTTTCTTAATTCATTAGATTATCATAAACATACAAAAAAGTAGTGAAGGGAAAAGTATTTTAGTAAACTTTCAATTTATGTACCACCTAGTACTTGTCACTTGAAAGAAAGTTGTTTGTGTTTAAATTGAAATCGCCATAATGTGGTGTATACGTTAGCACGGAAACTCATGATTTTTCTTGAAGAACAACTTATGTACCAGTCATATATTGATAGCCCTTAAATAATCACGATCCTGTATACTTCTGTATACTTCCCAAATATATGCCATTTTCAGTTTGTATAAGGACACTTTACCGTTTAGCTATAAATACAACAATAATTATTGCTCAAGTGCACAGACTTCAAAAACTTGCTTTTGAGAATGAATGCTTAAGAAATAAGCACCACTTGTTTTGGAACTACAGATTTGATAAGGGAACAATGAGGTTGTCAACGTACTATTGGGATAAAATCTACCAGTTACAAACACGTCGTTAGGATGATGAATGTGACAAAAATGATTCAGCATTACTCAAACTCAGACGTTGGCCATTATTAGCATATTTACTACTATCTGTAGCCTAGGCTCAACAGCTGAACGCAAACTGCCTCAAAGCAGCTCAAATCCATTGTTTTGCCACTGGTGAGTAGGAAAAAAATTTCATGAGCACCGATCCAGCAGCGAATAGTAAAAGTGGTAATGCCTGTTAAGTCATGAAATTAATAAAAAGCAGGTATAACTTAATTTCCTCTAATTAGAACATTGCCCAACTTCTCAGTTTAGGTGCTCATTACTTTTTAAGCCAATTTTATTCTGCTGTTTTGATTATTTTTGTGGCACCATAAAATACACATTAATTTGCAAATACTGTATGTCACACAAGCCATAATTAAAGTCTTTTCTTTTGAAGTGTCCAATAAATAAATCTTCACAGTAGGTTCCACAAAACGTTTTTCTGGATTAGTTAACAATTATGTAACAAATATAAAAATGTTTAACTGTGATTTAAATTGCTCTTGCAGGCAGAAATTATTTATGCGAATATATAAAAGCTGTACATTAATTTTTATGTATGTTAGAATAAACAGAAATGCGGCACCAAATCACCGAGATCCAACGACACAACTGTATAAACAAAGTGTGTCGAAATAAAATAATTTAAAAAAAAATCCAGTGTTTGGATAGTTAAACTGTTTCTCGGTTCAGTGTCTGTTCTGATCTCTCTCTCCTTTTCCTTGCCCTTTTCTTAACAATTTATTTGTTTTGTAAATTTTAAATTTTTTTAAGTTAGACGTANTCTCTCTCCTTTTCCTTGCCCTTTTCTTAACAATTTATTTGTTTTGTAAATTTTAAATTTTTTTAAGTTAGACGTACTTTCGATATACCGCGTGAGATTCATCCACCGCAATTATTACGTATCACATTTGACATGACAAATATGTATCAAGCCAAAAGTTATTTCAAATGTCCCACAAATTCAGAATACCTTGGCACCCAACTAAATTGTTTACAAACTGCAAAAACACAAAAGTTTTTCTATCGGTGATACCAATCCAAACAGAGTTATAAATATACTGTTGTGCATATGTGGGCTTTCTTAGCAAAGTTCAGTTTTTTCAACTAAAATACTTATGAACAAGTTGTGTGATTACAGCCAAATTCAAAAACACTGTTTTGGAAAAATTACCAAATCATTTATGGAGACCTTAAATTTTAGTTCACTTATGGACATCGCAAACGGCACTAGATACAATAATGTCAAAGACACAACATACATTTATTATCTGGAAATTCACAGGGGTGAAATTTAATCAAACTCATAAACAGAAAATAGCTCATAGAAAGTCACACAAACTGTATCACCCTTTCAAGGGTGCCACATGTTTAACGTACGAACTTTATCCCAACGAGTTTGAAATCAGTGATTTAAAAGATAATAAAATATTCAGTACATTTTGATGTATTGAGTTAGTATTCGGATGCTATCTGTTTTCTTTAAATAACCAAAAAAATTAGTTATCGTTTAGTGATTGGTCGCGGGCTTATTGTATTGTGCTTCTTTCATCCGTTTCATAATTCTTCTCAGCGGACTGTTTGTTATGTGGGCAATAGCTACTTGAAATACTTTGCAGCGAATGAAGATAATACATAGACAGCTGTTAGTATTCCACATGCTTCTGTATTGGAAGGATGTTTCGATCATCACGTGGTGCACATGGTAACAACCGTAAAATATTGTGTTACCCCTATACAAACAATTAATTAGGTTCCGCCAGACAAACTTCGTTTGAATTAACAAAACCCTTTTTTTTTCAATGCTCGCCTTCCGCTATGGCATGCTGGAAACGTTATTGAGTGGCAGCATACCACTTACCTCAGCTGTGTTTCTGGTATGCGTAGTGTGGCATACGATGAAGATACTTCTTCGAGTGTGTTTAACGTGTGGTCAACTACATCAACGATGTTCTCCGCAATTACCGGAGTTAGGTTTCTGAGAGTCAGCTCGATCCTGCTACAAGCGCGTATATAGACGCTTGGCGTGGTCCACGTCACCTGGCTAGTACCATGTTGTAATGAGAAACGTAAAATAAATCGCCCTTCTGATCTCTATCATTCTTCATGAAATATGCTTAGGGCCACTGGTTTTTTTTNGAGAAACGTAAAATAAATCGCCCTTCTGATCTCTATCATTCTTCATGAAATATGCTTAGGGCCACTGGTTTTTTTTTATACAGATTGTTAGCATTCAACAAGGCACAAATTTATAAGGAGCTCTCGAGTTATGGTTTGATCATTGTCGCAGAGGCGACTCATCGCCATTGCAGATTGTTTTTGGTACGTTACGAATCTCTGTGAAACATGCCAATTGCTTTCGTCAAGCTGAGAAATGAGGAAATTGTCTAGGCGGTCCCCTGGGCAGGGTAGAGTTGTTCGCCATTACTGAGTTCAGTTTCACAATTTCCATAACTCCGCATTTGCTACACACGTGAGAGTTTTTGCAAGAAGTTGACTTCAGAAGAAATAAAACATAGGTGGACAAAATTTATCCGAATTCCCTTATCTTAACGTCCTGCGACAAGATGGAATAAAATAAGTAAATTAATAATTTTAAATAGGCGCAGGCATAGTCAAACGCATATCGGTTCTCGAGTTCATCTTCAACCCCAAGTGCCACGCCTTCCTCCCCGTTCCGTTAGTGTACGCGACCCTCGCCTCTATCCACACAGAGCGCTACAGTATTCCCGACAGATGCCGGAGGGCTACGAGTCGTTGCCCCCGCCCATCCAGGCTGCCATGATGGCCGGGAATCGTCTGGGGCCGACATTCCGCACATAACTCAACATCATACATGAAACACAACACGCAGGGGACGTCGGATGTCGTTCAGGGTGAACAGGGATAATCAAGGTTGTAGGGGTGGGGAGCCCGGATGAAGAGGGGGTTGCGAAGGCTGCCGTAGCCGTGCGACGTGCCATCGACCGCGGGACAGCGGAGAGCCGACAGCCCCGAGAGAGAGGGAGAGAGACGCACAGAGAGATAGACAGAGAGACAGAGACGCGATGGTCCATTAACGGCCATTAGTTGTGTCCACGGCATCTTTTGCCTGCGGCACTGGTAGCTTCGCAGTGCCGTTCCTCTCCAACCCCTCAATACAACAGTGGCTGTGACACTCACCCTTCCCCCCAACCCTGTTCGCCTATTAGACCCTCAGGTCACTTGCCCCCTCGATGCCACCCTCTGGCGGTCACCGTTTGGTGGTTAACAAGCGGTTAATTGTTGAATTGGAAACACCTGGTGGACGGGACAAACACTGCTGGGAGGCGGTGTGTGGCTCGAAGTCTGAGCCCAGTTGTACGCATGTGTAATTTCGGTTAATTACGTATTTAACTAAATGATTGCCGGTTTTTACCAAGGATATATGTGTATATATATACGAATGCTATGAACTGAAATCGTACTAAAAAAAATACTAAACAATCGCGATATATCATCCTGAGAATTCGTTTGTCGGCGATAATCTAGTGATAATCTTACTGTCATATGAGTACGCTCATAAATACGGAAGATTCGGTAGAGCAATGAACACAGCTATGTATTTTGCAAGTGCGAGGCGTACCTATACGAATGTTTAATTTCGGACTCCACAAGTTCACTCGCGCTCCATACTACGTGTTCGAAAGAAAATGAATTTTATGTTACCTGCTCGAGGACGGTCGACACGAATGAAACAAGAAGTTGAACAAAAATAGTCAGCTGCTTGACCCGTGGACGCCTGGAGCGGTGACTCTCAATGGTGTCGGAACCCAAAAAATTAAATTATTTTATTCTTTTATCAAACATTGTTTAACTCGCACGCATTGTATGCGATGACATTTTCTTAGAATAAAACAGTTTTATATGTCAGGTATTTTTCTGAATAATTGTATGTCAAATGCTCTATTTATCTGATTTGTTGCGGCCATAATAACAAATGATAATAAATTAGTTGTACAGATGAAAAAAATTACAACTAAAGTAATGCCGTGGGCTACTGCTTGGCATATATGTGATCGCTTTATAAAAATTCGTAAATAAAAAAAATGTTAAGATATGGAAAAGTGTGTTTTTACATATTTAACCTTTTATTTTCTAATGTATGGCTCGTTATTGGGCTATTACATAGTGTCACATGGTAGCCCATGGGATTACTTTACATTGTAAAAAATTTTCATCTGTACAATTTAGAAAGTTATTATTGTTACGGCTGCAGCAAAACAGAAGAATTTAAAAACTATAAAGTGTGATTTTTCATATTCGAGGAAAATATTATCACACACAATGCGTACGAGTTGAACAATATTTAGTACAAATATAACATTATAAATTTTTTTGGTGTACGAAACCCTTAAATGAGTGGAGAACTTTAGTGATAGCGAAGAGAGGCGAATATGGAGCCGCGCCAGAATGCAAGGACGGAGAAAACGGGAGATACCCGAGAAAACTCGCCGATCAGAGGCATCGTGGGGCACGATTCCCACATGCGAAAGTCCGGGAATGACCTTGCCGAGAATTGAATCCGGTTGGCCTTGGTGGGAGGCTAGTCCTCTAGCCACTGAGTCACCGCGGCCGTGTATTAAAACAGAAGGCTTGAAGACGAGGGAGTTATCCGCAATACACAGATAAAAATGTGCATAATGACAGTGTTCGTCATACTAGTCTTGAAAGTGAGAAACTATTGATAAACCAATGAGCCAAAAGTGGGTTTGACGGCATTTATTTTATTAGCGTTGATAAAATTATTCATTATTTATAACTGACACATATCTAGCACGATACAATACTTCCACGAGGACGAACAACAGCTGCAATTCTCTATTTGGTATGGGCTGGACAAATATTCGGATGTTGGGGAAACCTTGAATTAAAGAATTGTGAAGTTGGTCAGAGTTCCAGCATTCTTTCTCTGCCATTCGTACTCGTTTCCGAGTAGTCCTTCATATTTTACTAAACTGTAGATTTGTTGGCCATTCTAAATATGAATGTTTATCATGTCACCGTAGTGCCTGCAGCTCTGTGAATGAGAGAATTGTTATCTTGGAATACTGAGGTGGGAATGTTATGTTTCTCTGGAATATGATAATCATATGACGAAACATGACTATCCAACAGCTCAACGTGTCATCGTGGTTAAAATTTTCTTTCACCTAGATAAGAGCAACGACCCCAGATGATCAGAGAACCATCTCCATATTGAAACACACCTTGTACACAGTTCTCATCGAAGGCTCCCTAAAGTTTATAATGAACATGACGATAAGCATCATTCATGTAGCGGCAGAGGCGAAATTCGTCATACCAAATGACACGTTTATAATCATGAACAGCTCAGTGGTTATATATCTTCGCCCACTGTAACCGGGGAACTCCAAACATAAATAAGAACAGGCTTCTTGCGTGACTCATAGATCCTCGTCAGTTTTTGTGTCGTGTGGTTCGCCGTAGAATGTTATTTTAGATACTGCATAATTTGGAAGGACCTGCGTTGACTACTCACAGCATTTCTTGCCTCGAAGAGAAGCGATTTCTATTCAGAATTCGTTAAACATGAGTAATAGAATAAAATATTTTATTATTGTGCAATGGGATGGGGTTGATGAGCGAAGAGCTAATCGGCCAGGTTTTCATGCTTTCTCATTCCGGTTAAGCAACGGCCGTGTCATGACCATCAAAATATTACGTTTTCCACTCAACTCTTCTCCCCGTTTTCAATTTGTTATGAGTTGTGGAATTCTTCAAGGATAGCACTGTCTTTGGCTGTGAGTGTACGATTCTGTTTCTCCATTATACCAATGGTTTACAGCTAGCAAAATGTTCGTATCGTTTCATCGAAAAGGTGTGTAGTACTATCAAACCTCTTACCATTGGAAAGTGAGATGTGCTGAACGGTTACTTGGTTCACAGTAGTGGTGCATCTGTTCCCACTAAGGATCCATTCGAAGATTGTTGGAAGTAGGACTAAGGATGGCGAGACTCTGATTGGCTGCTCAGTCATCACAATCTTCCATTATTGGTCTCAGCCAATAAGGAATCTATACAAACCATTAAAATGGGTTGTATTGGTAAACTGTCTTTAGGATCGGCTAATTTTATTTTAGTAGTAGATATCAAAACATTGATATCTTGTGGTATAGGTTGGGTGAGGAGAGTATGTAGTATTACTTGTGAGGGTGGCATTTATGTAAAAACCTTTAACATTAAAGTTGTTTCACCGTCGGAGGACTTGAAGTGTTCGAGGTTGATTCAAATCTGTTCACTACCAATGTTTGGTTGTCAGTGGCCTGGAGTTACAATGAATAGACCAAAGAGGGGTTGATGATACTGGATTGGCTAGCAGCATCTAGGATGCGCCTTACAAGTTTACTTCTTCCGGTAGTTCCAGTTATCCACACTGGAGCAGTCTGAAGATAAGTGAAATTCGATGTTTTGACGTTAATTTTGCCTACAGAGGTTGGAAGTGAGGTATCTTCATTGCATATTGATATATAGTGTTGTTTTTGCTCTTAATGCACGAGGGTTTTCCTAGTTAGTTGCAGTTTCGAAAAATGTGGCCTCTTTTAAGACACGAGAAACATCAGGTTACGTTTTTCATTTTATCAATTCTTTCCTTGTAGTTCTTTATTTGTTGGCAATCTTGGCCCTAGTGCCCTTGGTTCTTACAGAATACGTAAATTGGATTTCGGATTTCTATATTCTTTGGTTTAAATTTATTATATATAGACCTGGTGTTCAAATGAATAGTAACTGTTGTCGGCGTGTAAGCAACTGTCAAGGAAAAAATTTCCTCGTATTTTCTGTGTGGTTAAAGTGCTTTCTACTTCTTATTTTATGAAATATTAGGAGAGCAATAATTTACCTTCTTGAATGTTTGACCTTTTGACATGAATAAGCCAATGACGACATAGGTCATCCGGAAAGGCTCGATGAAGTTTAGGTGTCAATAATTTTCCATATACATCAACAACCTCCCCTACTGCTGCAAGGGCTTGAATCTGTCGTTGGCACTCTATATGCGTTGTTCATGTCCTCCGGTGTGTCAGGATGTGTTGGTTGTAAATGTTCCAAGTAATTTAGACGTGCTGTAATGATCCTATGTTTATCACCATAACGTGATATGAGAATATTCTTAGTCTGTTCGTAAGTTATGTGACGGCTGTTAACGCTATGCCATTTACTTAACGTTTTGGTTCACCGTCTAGGTATCCACGGAGAATTACCTGTTTGTTTATCGCGAGTACGGATACATTCTTATCTACTGACGACTCGAACTGTTCCCAGAAGCGTGTCCATGTATTATCCTCTCCCGCAAAATATTCTAATTTAATAGGGGGAAGTTTCGCTTCGGGTATGATCACTGGTTGGGTGGATCGCATATCTGTATAATGTGAATTGTCCTTGGTGTCTTTCTTCAAAAGCTTTGTGAAGTGCACGCTTTGTGTTTTCAATATATTCGTTACAAATGTTCACGTCTACATCATATTCTGAATCGTCACTCAAATCGCGAATAGTATCGTCAACAAGAGTTAAATTTTGAAAAAATTATTGTACAACGACTTGACAGATACACTATTTCATCCACCGTCGTAGTTTCATCATACTAATTTGCACAATTGACGAAATGCATAATGTTAGAGAGCTGAGTTTTTAGATTTCGTTTTAATTTTTTCTTTATGTTATTTCCATCTTTAGTAATAACTAATGTTCTTGTTTAATATATGCAACCAGTAATTTGTAATAAATATTGCGTGCGTTTCACTGCTACAAAAAAATTAATATGCTGAAGTGATCCAGTAATTAAATGTATAGAGGCATACCAGCTCTGAATAACGTGAAAATAGATTGAAAATTCTCTTGATTCGAGTTGTGAACGTGATTTTTTCTGAATTAATTGGAGTTTCGGCCACATTAAATGTTAATGTTTGCTATGAGTATTTTGTGAAAGAAGAAATAATTCAGCAACCATCATACTGTTTTTATTTATTATTTTCAAAGTTAACTGTCTACATAGAGGACACATACATTGAGTAAAATGTTAAAGGCTCGAACTGCAAATGTTGTTCTTATATATATACGCAACACTCCGACACGAATACAAATCTACTTTGCAGCTAGTCTCTGATGTCCATCTGCTTTGTGGACTCGCATACCAGCCGCGTGGAGGGAGATTCCCCAGGAACATATCCAGTGTCCTCTTTGACTCCGTGCTACAATGTTTAAGGGCTTTGATTGCAGCACGTGGGGGCTTCACACAATACAGAATGTTCAAGGGTAGAGGTTATGTACAGTTCTGTAATCCTAATCATTTATGTATTGTCATGTACCTACTCTGTGGTATAAAATTATTTCAATCACATATATCCTTCTTGGTGTTGCAATATTCACAAATATTAGTGTATTACAAGAAAAATTACTTCACAATATAGTAAAATGCATCATTGTTTACAGCAATTAGGGTTTTATCAAAATGTAAGGTACAATAACAATTTTAATTATAATAGGGGTGAGTTTAAAACACCTATCCCCCCTACCACCAACAACACCAAAACACTTTTTGGCTACGCCGCTGGTATTGGTGTATTTAGTAAAATGGTATATTTAGTGTTTGTCATAATTTCAAAGCAATTATGCTTTTCAGTGTTTGTGAACCTTACAAATAATGAATTCCGTAAGGCGTAAAACATAAGTAGAAACATTATTTGTGCAATGTCTGCCAGAACATTGTCACTTCAGTCAAGGAATTTACTTTTTAAAAGAAAGGGAATAATATTGTTTCACAATACAGCATCACGATCTTTCTGAGTTGACATGATTAGTTTATTTTCATAAAGGAGAATTTCAAAACTAGGTAGTAAATAATAATACAAAGTAGCAAATAAAGAATTTTCGCTACACATATTCGTGCTTCTGCTGCACGTTCTTGCTAAAGCCACATTCTTTTCGTTTGTAAACACATTACAGAAACAATATATAAGGCATTGTTTTGTATAGCACCAACGTTATCTGAAAACAATATTACCTTACAGTTTTTCAATTAAGTTTGATCTGAGCCGTGCTTTAATGATCAAGTGCTGCTTTTTTTATATTATTCGTAGCCATGTGTGAATACATAGATTACGTTATGCATATTGCGAACTAAAATGAAAGTTTTTCGCCTCGAAGCTTGTGAGAATACATCAACATAACTAGTCGAGTGAGAAACAAGACACATGTCGTAACTTAAATGTATCACAGGTCGACACTACTTACACCAGCATACTAT
>NQII01006915.1:47369-75662 GCA_002778355.1 Clitarchus hookeri | reverse complement strand
ATTCTGTACCATATAAGAAGGCCACTTTTTGACAGCTCGGCGAAAGTAGCGCCACTGTTTACATCTGACTACGTATCCTCCCGCCATCAGCTGGTCCGTCACGTCGGGGCTGTATTTTTTTATCAACACGCTGTCAGCTAATCCACTTCTCATTGTACTGTAATGCTAAACAAATTTTAAGATATTTTAAGACTGACATCTGTCTAAAAATATAAGTAGGTTATAAAAGTTAAAATATAAAATGTTGCAAATAATTAGATATTTGATAACTCTTTTTTAATTTGTCCGAGATAGTGAATTTGGGTTAAAACTTGCGAGACGTTCTGTTGTATCTATTATCACACTTGGACGTTATAACTAATATATTCGAGTTGGAAATATGTGATGTGGAATAACGTTAGAATTGCTTAAAAACTATTCACGCGTGTCTCACTTTCTATGGAAACAAGGAGATGGGTTTCGAGAGAACAATATGGCGTATAATTTACGTAGACGAACGATTACCGGCTGAATATAAATTACTTGTACTCCAAATCGCTGTACATAAAATATATGTTACTTTAAAAATTATGCAGAGCTCGTGGAAAAATATTACTATTGGCATATGTTTGTAAATTCGTTATATATCGTGCAGGAAAGAGGTTTATTTCTGGCTGGTAATAACTCACAGAATATCTGATAGATAGCACGCAGCACGTCACGGCGAAGTTTTGAGTAACTCGTTTTATGGTCAACAGACAGCGTATTTTTTAAAGTTAATAATTGTTATGTTACGGGCTGGAAATATATTTCAAATTCGTGTCGTTTTGTCAAATTATTATAAAAAATTATTCAACATTATTATGCAATATTTCTGTATGCTTTTGGAATTAATATCATGGACGTGTTGAAAGCAAGGTTGGAGATGGATGATACGACGTGAAAAAGCTTTCTGAAGTTAGCACAACTTCAGAAAACTTTTCCACGTCGTATCGTTCTGTTGTACATTTCATTTGGATCACCAAAACATAACTACATTATCACGAAGTTAAGTTTTTAACACTAACAACCATTGTTTTGTGACCTTGTAAAATAAAATGTATTAATAAATGCAAGAACTTTTTTCTTATCCGCGTATTTTCGGCTTTATGTGCATCGGCAGTGCACTCAGAATAGCCAATGTAATTTTAACTTTTGTTCGTTCGTGCATCATCTGATACAGGATTTTGTAAATGGCGCTTTGTTTGTTTCGTATACGTCAATTTGCCACTCACTGACTGTCAGAAAGTGGCCTTCTTATATGGTATTGACCATAGTACTTTATTTAGTCTACGGTGTATTCGATGACATCTCGAGCACAGCCCTTGTAGTTCAAGTGTGTCGTGCAGAGCGCAGCAGTAAACGGAGCAATCTTTACGACAAAAAAATATGAATCCTGTAGCTATATAGATGATGGCGTAGTGGTTAATTGCAGTGCTAAATGTTCGTTACTAATCACAGAGATAAAGAATTCGTCAGCTGTTTTATTTTTCAAAAAACATGGCAGAATGCCACAACGAGGTCAATTTCTAACTATACTAAAATTAACATGAGAAAAAACTCATTTGAATAATGTTGTCTTTGAAAAATTGAAAGCTGCCACATACAGTGACTGTTAGAATAATGTAGTAACTGTTACAACTGTTTGTTTCTTGGCAGAGTTTATACCACATCTGAACCCATGGCATTTTTTTTTTTCGTTCAAGAGTAGGCAGCAGTGTTGTTTATAAAGCTTTCTGTAGTAAAAAAAAAAATTGAAAACTACAACACTTTCTTTAAGATTATAAATTTTATTGATTCTAATTTTTTTAATGATTTATACATGAAATAATTTACTATATCTCTAATATTATGAACATAAATCCACGGAAATAGAAATCGGCACATATCTATAACTTCTCCTTAAGTCAATTTATACACGTTGTAAAAGCAAGTGTCCTCGGAAATGGCCAGCATGATAATTCTAACTGAACTGGAATATGAACGTTGAACTATCAAGGTTGACGTAGGCTTGTATAGGCCCCACAGTTGCGCGCCAAATTAGCTTGAGGTATGCTACACTAAATAGCGTTGGGCCCCACGTCCGGACGCCAAATTAACTTAACGTGGGCTTGTATGGGCCCCACAGTTGTGCGCCAAATTAGCTTGAGGTATGCTACACTAAACAGCTCTGGGTCCCACGTCCGGGCGCCAAATTAACTTGATGCTACGTCACTGTGGAAGACATGGTGGCTTAAAGTGTCGTAGTTAATGCCTCCAGGCACAGACTATATGATGCCTGCAGGTTAAAGGGTTTGCAATAATGTAGTTGGTTGCTGTTTCATTTTGAAGGACGAATATGTTGTCTGGAGTTTAAACCAAAACTACATACATAAACACTTGAGTGGTGTGGTATCTAATTTAACTAGTCGTATTACCTGTGGACGACTTCGTGGTGTAGGGGGCTTCTCTGGACGGCGTACTGTATACTTATCTCAGCTGTGGGTGCTGGTATGATGTCAGCGGGGGATGAGTTCTGGCGGTGTGGGACGGCCTTGGAAACAGGCCCGCACTAGTTGTCGTCTCACTGTGGTTGCTGCTCTACTGACCCACTGACGTGGCCGAGGGTCCGATGTCCCCCGGCCCCCTCGGCACGGTTGACTTCTCTCTGCGCAGCGATATTCAACTGACTGCTCTCTCGAACTAACGTCTCTGGGCGGTAATAATTGACTGACCCTCAACCACACTTCTCTCGTAAAGGGATTTTTATGCATGCCAGCCTCCCTCCTTAAGTGTCGGCACATATCTCTATTATTAGGGGAGGGGGTGAGGTAGAAGAAAGCAGAACAATGACTTTTAAAACACGTGCCCTGGTTCCTGATGGTTGGAGGGGGGGCGGCGAAGGTAGTACTTTGCCCCTAGCTTGCTCTGTCAGCTACTTCGCGGTACGTTTCCACACCATTATCCAGCTCGTCAGCTGTTTCTTCCGCGGTGCGTGTTTTCTGAATTTAGGCGAACTGCGTTTCTATATCTCGTGAAACCTCTGCGATCAACATATCTCACGAGCTTGCTAGAGGCGAAGGGGGGTGGGAGGGTGATAGGGAAGGCCTAAGCCGCGGGACACATGTAACTGCGATCTGCCACCTGCCTCTTGACACGTGTCGACTGGGGAGGCGCTCGCAAAGGGGCGTCAGCGAGGTTTCTATTCCAAAAGACGTCACACGTCAAGGTAATGTGTTAAGTTACGTTGAGTAATGTTTTCTATGCAAGAAGGTTTTTAACGACAATATCCTCTGGAGTGTAATTGCCTAATTTTAAAAATTAATAACGGTTTCAACAACAAAAATTATATTCAAATTATAAAAGAAATGTACTCTTTCTTAAGTATTAACTATAGGGTAAATTTATCAATTTTTTGCTCTCTCTGAATGAAAAAAATATTAACGACCATCGTACAAATTTCAACATCAAGCACCTTAAACTTGTACCTTAGTGATATAAAATGGATCATGAATGGAAGATTTGAAAATATAGCGCGATTGGTCAAATAAATATCAATACTCTACAAATCCGATGAGTCAGCGTACTTCAGATATCTTTAATAACATCAATTTTTTAATGCATTATAGAATAAACTGTGTTATGACTCTCATTAATTTTATTTACGTACTAGATAGGCGGCTGTTTGCTCTTCCATGTGGAGGAGTCGGACTGTCACTAAATATTAGATTAAAAAATGAATTATGTTGTCTGCTTTTATCCACCTTGATACTTTCTTATAGTTGCTTAATTCAAAAGAATAATGGAGAAGGTCTAAACGTGCTACATATTAAGAACAAAATTAACTATTTAAAATGTGTATCAGTTTCGGCAACTCCGGCTTTCTTTGCGGCCTGGATTTAATCTAATCAAGAATGGAAAGCAGAATTAAAAATAATTTTACAAGCATTGATTTACTACTCCGAAACTGACGACATCGGTTAAGATCGTACGTTATCTAGCCATCATTTACTGTAGTTGGTTGAGTTAATGAGGCTTGTAATGTGACAAGATCAGGCTCGTTTAATGTAACAATAGAATTGTTCCAGATTTGTCTCAAAACTCTTATTACTCGGCTAGCACAATGAACGGCAAAGTAAAAAAACAAAACACGGACCCTAGTTTCTTAGCTTTACAACGATTAATAAAAAATTAATTATAAAGTGGAGCTTAATATCTAACAATTACTTATATATAATAACAACACATATGTAGTAGGATATGTAAATACACGTACTGATTTTCATATTAGTTATTTAGTATATATTGTATTTATATTTATAACATACCTACAACTCAATTGATTTTGCAAAAAAAATAACTAGAAATATATTAAATACAAACATATTTATAAATATCTAGGAAGTTTTCATTTAGCTAAAAAAATACAATTTATTCAAAATGTTTTACTTTCTGGAAAAATAAATTGAGTTAAAATAGTCAGCTGCTGGAGAAAGAAACATTTGATATACAAGTATAGGTTCTTCGATCTTGATACACATTTCTTTTTCTCATTGCAGAGATTGATCGGAATATCGATGTGCCAAATTCCTTACTGTCGTTCCTCGTCTTACAAACAGCCTTGTTACGAATGATTATCTGGGATCCTGTGGCGAGAGGGGAGCGGAATTGATGTGCCCAATCAGACTCAAAAACTTCTCTCGGCTCCCGCTCGCATCTTATCCGTGATCAATCGCCCGGCTGATGCTTCCCGCCTCGTTTGTAATGTTGGATTGGGGAGGGGGGTCGTGGCCCTGGGGAGAGGGATGTAAATGGGTCCACTTGTCATGTAACTTGCTCGAATTAGGGCGAGTTTCCCTCGCGCTAAGTCGGCGTCTTCGCCACCGCAGGAGATTAAACTGCCACCGTATGGGCGATTCGCAGCCTACTCGCGTGCCTTCCTCAGGTCTGTAGGGGGGCCGCGGTGGTTTAGTGGTCAGACCACCCGCCTCTCACCTAGGCGAACCGGGCTCCATTCCCGGTGGGGTCGCTCCGGATTTTCGCACGCGGGAGTCGTGTCGGACGATGCCGCTGGTCGGTTGGTTTTCTCGGGATCTTCCATTTATCCCGTCCTTGCATTCCGACGCCGCTACATAGTAACCCCGATTCACCCTCATTGACTCTGAAGACCTCGATGTTAAGAGCCGCCCGAATCTCTTCTCTCACTCACACGTCTACAGTCTAAACTCTAACTGAATATTTGTTCACGAAGTTGGTAAGATCATTTTTCTGACATTGTAAAACTGTATATGAAAACCAGAATGTTCTTTCGATCAACATAGCAATTAAAAACAGGCAAAAAACTTTTAAAACAGTTCCATTCTCTTACTGGCAGGTGATTGTGAATGAAATTATTGATGTGAGTAACACAGTCGACAAAAACGAAACAAAAAGTAAATTAAAGAAAATTGCGTAGCTCCAAATCAAAATCAAGATTTCTTAATGTTCGGCAGAGAACGTAATTAAAATACACGAATAAAACATAACAAAACAAAAAATACAAACAATAACAAATAGGATAAGAAGCGAAAAATTACGTAAGATTAAGTTCGAAATGATACCATTAAGTCTCCAATGTAGTCTAAGGTATTTTACGGGTTTAGAACACAAAGACGAAAGAGCACTAAAGGAAAAAGCACCATTTACACAAAACGAATCATAATCTCCACAAATAGGGGACAATAAAATCACGTGTATTCTTTTTCACCGCAACTTGGAATCATAAAACTTAAAGTGGTGATTACCATTTGATTGGTGGAAACTGCAAATACTTTTAAAGCACCCATCAGAACACATTATACATACCTCCAATTTAAGTAAGGGCGGGGAAGACTGTAGAGTTCAAAGGTAACTATTGTTCTGAGCTGAATGTTAGAACGTGAATAAGAACAACGAACTTGGATATGTTGTGACTGTGCGCTATCAAATTAGCAATCAAAACTCTATCAAGAAATTGTTTTGTATTTATTCTCTGAGCCTGTAATTAAGTTAGCTGATCTTTAAAATAAATTTATATTGACTAGATTAACGTACATTTTAATTTAAGCAAGTTTCTATGGATCTAACGGTTAATATATTTTATAGCTATTACAAGATAAGTTTATTTAATTTCGAAATAGTAAACTGAAGGATTAAACGTATTTCACCGTGAATAACGCAGTCATAAAAGCGCTTCGTTTTAATTACTAAATGGCACACGGCGATACAATAAAATGTTTTTAAAAGAAAGTGGGTTTAATGAGAGTTAAGTGCTACATATGATTAGGAAATGCACCAAGTACACCTACCCTAACGTTTTCACTCGACGCTTAAGGCTGATGCAGTCCGTGCATTGGCGATCGGCACGCGTACATGTAGAAGAGGTCTTGTCAGCTGGGCTCGTCGGCAGGAACATATGTATAGTTCTAGAGGATACAGTAAGTTTTGCAGCATCTTCAGTGCACCATAGTGTGCCGAATTCAACGCAACATGGACGCGAGAAGCGCTGCTGTCTCGCAGTGTAAACAGTCGTGGTGCAGTGTACCTCGGAACTATTTTGCTTCCTCATACTGCCTGCGGGCTATGGTGCAATAAACGTGTCGCGTTTAAAGGCTTGCCCGAGAATTTTAATACAGATTTAATTTATATCCAATATCGTCCGTCTTCCGGTACAGCGCCCTGAAAACTCTCTATCTCACACACTTTCTCTCTACGATTTGTTGAATTACTAAAATTTTGCTTTATTAATTGGGTGCCTAATTGAACCGATTCTTGGAATCCCGTATTGCACGATCATGCCAGCGGCCACACAAACAACTCCTCGTAATATCACTGTTATATATCGTTCACTAGCAGTAATATTTTTTTATGTTTACATTTCGTGATTCTAGTAGGCGTAGTTTCCATCCAAGTCTTCGTGCAAGCCTTCGTACTTGAGAGGAGCCTATCTCATTACTATAAATTGCAGTGAACATCAAATGCATTACAAGGAACCAGGAGGTTTTTCATGGCGGAAAATATTTATTCCATATTAATAATAAAGTTTTCTGCACGAGTTTTAAATGTATTCTCGTGGATATAGGTGAACGTTACATCGTTTAACATGAATGATAAGAGCGTTCAAACACTACTTTCAATGTAGACCTACAGGTTTCTTTAAAGATTCGCTACGTATCGATAAAAAGTTTACTGTAAGCGACATCAACAAAAACGTATCAACGTGAAGACGTGTCTTCCGCTTGTACGAGTAGTTCGCTTACGTTCGAAGAACGAGGAAGTCTGTTTATATTGCAAGCTCAAAATTTCTTCTGGTATTTTTTTACTGGTCCTATTAATTATTACATTGAAGTCTTATTAAAACAAAGTTATGGCAGTTTTAAAAAATCCGACAATAACCGCGAAGATACTTTGGTAATATGAGAACGACAGTCACGAGTAGAGAATACAATGCCGGAACTCTTAATTTAAAGGTCGCCTATAAATTGTTTCCTTTACGTAGTGTTAGTTCCCATGCTTGACTCTGTTGCTTCCGTGAAGGTGGCTAATAATTTCTACCAAAAAAAATTTTTTTACGAATAACTGCTTCGACGAAAATTTGATCACATCAGTGCGTGGCTGGTGTCCAGAAATGTTTAATAATCGTTCCATTTCGCAAGTATCCACGCGTGGTCCGGTCACAGAAATGTTTAATTTCAGGAGAAAATGGGGCAGGTTGAAGGGAGGAGAAAATCTCCACCGGGCTCAATTGGTGAATATTTAACCGCAACGCAATCCTGAGATAAGCCAAGCTGTTAGCTGTGGCCTAGTGGCTGCGAGCGCAAACAATGCTCTGGTAAGCCACGTTATGTTCAATGCCCGCGCTCTTTGCAGCAAAACGCGTTCTGCTCACGGTATGTTTTCATCGTTGTTGACACATTATCCGTGCAGGTTTAAACTCCAGCTCAGAGGGCATAATGGAAATCGTTCATCGGCGCTAGAGTATTTTCCAATTTCACTTTTGATTTATGGTCATGTGATGTGTGGTGTTCGATTAAAAATCCGTTCCCGGATCAATTTCTATTACTGTCTTTGTTGTCCATCAAAAGTATACTGCGAGAAAGTTTACCTCAATAGCAGGTGTTGTTTTCATAATGTATTTTCCAGGTGCAGAAAACAATTAGGCTTACACAATTCTTGGATGTGTGATCAGAGAAAAAACAAATATTTGCGTGCTTTATTTGAATAGTCTGTAATATAAAACAGTTCACCAATTTTTTAACAAACGAGCTTTACATACATTAATCCTTTAAGATCAAAACGAGTGTACTTCCAATCACTGAAACATCATGCTATGAAAGCATTTTTTTTAGACAGATTTAAAACCAGACGCCGAATTTTTCAAAAGTGTTTTGTTTATACACCATGCCATCATAACTAAAATTTTGTGGACGCTCCATAAACCTGACTCTGTAATTTATTCATTGTTTCCTTGAAAATAAAGAAACTACCTTATCCTCCCTGGACAACATTATTTTTAATTTCCCATTTAAGTGTGTTTTTCCTGTTGATTCGGCAGATTTGTAACAGAATTTTCTGTTAAATACAAATTATCTCACTCTTCCGAGAATATACACATTACCATGTGATAGGAATTTATCATATTGGTGTGATTGGACTGTGTCCATTGCCAGCCATGAAACTAAATAAAATAAAAATCGCGCACTCACAGAACTCAGCAATACAAAAGACAAAACTAAGAAACAGTTTTTCCTAATCATCTGTCCGTGGTGTGGTAAAAGGTTTTTCAATTGTTGTCTTGCTGAGTTATGTGAGTGTGCGATTTTGATTTTATTTAGTTTCATGGTCGGCAATGGTCACAGTCTAATCATACAAACACTGTAAAAAATAAATGTAAATTTGCACACACATATTTTTGGTAATTTTACATTTTGAATGTGTAATTAGTAAAAACAACACATTACCTAAATGTTCTTAAGAAAAATACATGGATGTATGGCTTAGTAAACATCAAGTTATATTATAATTAACACATTTTGAAGTGTATGTAAAAATACACCAACTCCCTGCATTAAAACCTAAAATTTTGTAATTCTACTACTACATGGTCCGTTGTATAAACACTCACTGTCAGTGTAGTTTTACGTCTTCAATTGTGTAATTTTACAATGACCATGTGTGTGTGCAAACATACATTGCCGTCTGGAGTATCTGCCAGCGTATATTTACTCATACAAAGTTTCGATAATTTTACATTTATATGTGCAATGTGTTTAAACGAGTACAGTATTTGTAATTTTTTACCAATGTTCCTAGGGATTCAAAGATAGCTACAAGTATTTGTTTGAAACATGCGATCTAGTGGTAAGGAGTAGAACTACTTCGAACTCCATTTGTGTGCATAAAGGAAAACTTAACTTCCTCTGTTTGAATAAGCTGGCTTTTGTATATAATTACGTATTCTATATGTAAAGTCAGTTGTTATCCACATTTTGGAGGTAATTTTTCTGGCTGTGTTAAACTACCAAGTTACAAAACAGAGTACAATAACGTGAAAATGGTACAACTACACGTACATAGTATGTAAATTGACATGCCGCAGTTGTAAAAGAACATATACTGAAGGTGAAGTTGCTTTATAAAACAGTGAAAAATATACAGAAATTGTGTATTTACAAATGCAGTGAATCAAAGATTTCTCTTATTGACATACACGGTGATGAAATTGCAATTGCGATGTCTGTGTAAATTTATTTGCCGTGTAGCAAAAATACACGAATGTTGCAGTTTATTTTCTGCTACATAGTAATTTCAATTTTACACCGTTCTACGTAAAATTTGTTGTACAATGCATATGACATTTCAGAATTTTTGAAGGATAAATTTACTTGTACCCACGTAGAGTAAAAAACATTGACTTCTGTGGGTATGGAATTACACTGATGTCAGTGGAGACACTGCTGACACATACATTTAGTGTAACATCACACAATTTTTTTACAGTGAACATAATAACATGAACTCACCATTGTCATTAAACTTCAAATATAAAATGGTGTTAATTTTTTTCCAAATGTACTGGTTAACAGCTTAAGGAATTGGGCCTGTGCATTCATGATAGTTATGAAACAGCATTAATTGCTGCAACCGTCCAGGGTGAGTTCGTAACACCTGACATAACTGCAGAAGGGTTTGGCCATTGCTTGCGCACATAAATAAAAACCATTGAGATTGTAATATTCTCTTTGGTAGCTGCACGCGTTAGATGAATCAGGAAACTTTTATCCGCGTATGCGAATGCTTGATGCTTGTGTAGAGGCCACATATCAATGCTTATTACACGGCCGTTTTTTTCAATGCCAATAAATTGGGGCTACTATGACACAAATAACAGGTAGAGTAGGGCTGAAGAACTGTTATTATTCTTTACTGCATAGAGGTGGGTTTAATATCACTTCGTGTTACCAACCACCTCATTTTGTAAACAAATGGACACATCTGAGAATGTAGACATCATTTTGGTTTTGGGAGGGGGATTAGATGCCATTCACGTAACTTAACTGCAATTATTTTACAAAAATATTGGTAGTATAATTTAATCAAACGTTACATGTTAGTATCGTGTATGGTGTATTTTCGTAGGTAAATACACTAGGAGAGAGGGGGTGCACGTTTAATAGTTTCGCAAAAAAAACAGGATTTCAAACACACTGCAACGCATTCAAGCGCATGGCAGACGAAACCCTTAGTAAGTTACATGTTGTATGGAGTACCTTATGTATTACATAATTAGCATATTTTATTACCTACATGTTAAAAGCATTATTGATAGGTTATGTACGATATACGAAGTGATATAAAAATATTGAAGTCTAGCTCTGTACACGAAAAAGTAGGTTATTTATCTCCGTTTACAAATAGCCGTCTTCAAAATAGTTCCAATGAGCAGAGCAATACAGCGGCCCCCAGATTTCCTGACACTTCTGAAATGTGTCCTCGAGGCCTTCCCCTCGAGGCGTGTTCTGCGACTGGCGCTGGATCGCCGCAATGGTGTATAATGTCCGGTGAAGAAACTGGGATGCACGGGTTCGACCCTGAGACGAAGCAGCATTCTTCACAGTGGACAAGCCCAACTCTTTACGACCGAAAAAAGACGAGGAAGGTCCGCAGCATTGGCGTGTGGTGAACTCTGTTGCAAGGTAAGCTGGCGTTAGCTGTGTGCTGTACCCTGTTGCTTGCTTGTTTACACTTCCACCACTAAAACGTAGCTCGTCATCTGACGCCACATGAAGCGTGTTAATGGGCCCCTCGATGCTCGCTTGTGAGCGTTCGGAACGCATTCTGTTTCCCTAGGCTGCACGGTGGTTACTGACTCCTGCTGCGTGCGCTGATAATGTACAGCAGCTAGTAAGCACCAGCACACCTTGCAACACTTCACCACACGCCACTGGTCCGCAGCCCGACCAAGTGCATGCTCATGACCGTTTACGACATTCGCGGCATCAGGAACTTGTTCCCCTAGGCCAGACCTTCAGTAGTGCGTTCTACTGCCACGTTTTAAAGCATCTGAGGGAGGGCATTTAGCAAAAGCGTGCGAATTTGTGGCTCCCGATAAACTGGCAGTTCCACGACGACAAAGCACCCTGTTACCAAGATCTTCTCACAACGTGAGTTTCTCACCGGAAACAACATGGTCGTGTTCCCGCACTCGTCATACTGGATCCTGTNCTTCAGTAGTGCGTTCTACTGTCACGTTTTAAAGCATCTGAGGGAGGGCATTTAGCAAAAGCGTGCGAATTTGTGGCGCGCGAGAAACTGGAAGTTCCACGACGACAAAGCATCCTGTCACCGAGATCTTCTCACAACGTGAGTTTCTCACCGGAAACAACATGGTCGTGTTCCCGCACTCGTCATACTGGACCCTGCGGACTTCGCTCTCTTTCGGAAGATGAATGTAAAGCTGAAAGGTCGCCGTTTTGACACTACTGCGGTGATCCAGGGTGAATCGCAGAATGTGCTTGACACGCTTCCAGGACACGTTCCAGAAGTGGCAGGAATTCCAGGAAAATCCAGATGTGATTAAAATTAATTAATTAATTAAAACTCCATTGGAAACACTAGCATAACTTCCTCAAAATTTTCTTTAAACTGAATTACATATACCAAGTAAAATTTTTTTTTAAACCATGTAATAATTTACTTAGCACAGTTCAATGATGGAAAAATGTCTTAATTTCGACCATGGGTAAAATATTTAAGCCAGTAAAAATTAATGGCAGTTTTTGAGAAGAGGCATTCAAGTTTCTCTGCTTTCTATGAAACAATAGCGTTGACTTTTCTGACATAATTCTGATCGCTGACGTTAAAAGTATTCAACAAATATTCTCTTGGAACCATTGGAAATACGATATTAAATAACTCCACGTCCTCTTCTCTTTTGAAATCTACTCTGTCCCAGTATCTTGTGCCTTGCTTCCTTCTAAACTCCATGCCACCAATTACTTTGGTACGCGAGCCGACACATATAATAAACTATAAAAATAACGCGATCGTCGTACGTTAAGGCCCTCTTCTTTACTTGATGTTTTGTACACGTTCCCGAAATCTGCGTTTACTTTAACATTTAGTAAATTCCCTACCAGGGCAGACAACTGCGGCTCCCTGGCCCTAAGTCAGAAAATCAAGATGGCTATTCCTCTTCAATGCNATTCCCTACCAGGGCAGACAACTGCGGCTCCCTGGCCCTAAGTCAGAAAATCAAGATGGCTATTCCTCTTCAATGCCCAAAAGTTCTCATTGCCGGATTATCAAATAGGCAGTGTAGACAATAGGCCCCGAACAATTTAGGGGCCCCAATACAAACGATAAAACTTTCATTTAATTAACAGATAAGAAAATTAATATTTCATTTTTCTTAAACTATTTCCAATACGCAGAAAAATTAACCAGTCAAAGAATGGAAACTGAATGTATAGTCTTTTCTATAGAGAAAATACTGAATCAGTGTAATGTACCAACACAACTAGTGTACTAAACCATAAAGATCAAGTTCAAGTTGCAATAGTAAGGTTTTGTGAGGTAGAATTGATAAATTCGACCACGAAACAGTGAGAATATGTTCCGAACATTTTACCAACGATGACTAGGTACGAAAGAGACTTTCAGGCTGAATTCATGGAGAGAAAATAAGATAGCTGCTGAAACCTGCAGCATTCCCTAAAATTAATTTGCCAAACAGCCAGGAAGCTGTCGATTCTGCGAGAAGTGAAAGACTGCACTACCAAACCATGAAACCAAAATTTGTTCAGGAAATGATTAAATACAAATTCAAGCTACTTNAAGTGAAAGACTGCACTACCAAACCATGAAACCAAAATTTGTTCAGGAAATGATTAAATACAAATTCAAGCTACTTAGATCTAGTGTCGATTTAATAGTCACGCCACCTCATATAACACAAGATGTACACCTTTAAAAACAAATGGATCTACCAAAATTGCGAATACTCTCTCTGGAGAAACAACTTGAANTACACCTTTAAAAACAAATGGATCTACCAAAATTGCGAATACTCTCTCTGGAGAAACAACTTGAAATCAGGGAATATAATGAGGTGAGGTTTACAAAAGAAAAACGTGGTTTTGTAATCGCTGTTATTTGTCCGGAAGTTGGCTCATGAACGATGTAAAATATCAGTAGACAAGANAAGCGAAAGACTGCACTACCAAACCATGAAACCAAAATTTGTTCAGGAAATGATTAAATACAAATTCAAGCTACTTCGATCTAGTGTCGATTTAATAGTCACGCCACCTCATATTACACAAGATGTACACCTTTAAAAACAAATGGATCTACCAAAATTGCGAATACTCTCTCTGGAGAAACAACTTGAAATCAGGGAATAGAATGAGGTGAGGTTTTCAAAAGGAAAACGTGGTTTTGTAATCGCTGTTATTTGTCCGGAAGTTGGCTCATGAACGATGTAAAATATCAGTAGACAAGAATTGAAGAATATTTTAGAAAACATTTTTACCCCAAAGCAAATATAGATAATTTTAAATAAAATAAAACGGCAAGTTTGATGGGAAGACAGGGGTATGGTCGCTGCTACTACGATACGCTCAATATCATGTAAAACATACCCGTATTTGAGGGCAAATATCGTTGTTCTTCTCCCTGGATTATCAACTCTCCGAAAATGGACGGGGAACGTAGAATGCTCTCCAGGTTCCTTCACAGAAGTTTTGACTGCATTGCATGCGAAATCACAAACAATGACATATTCCGAGAGGCACACAGCACTTTTCATTTGATGAAATGAAAATAGATGCGAGGGTATTGCTATGACCGAAGAGATAATAAAATGTTGTGCCCTAGCGGGAAAGTGCAAGGGACAATGGCCAAAGGCCTTGTGTCCAAGTGACAATGGCAAGAGGCATTGTATCCAAGTGACAATGGCAAGAGGCATTGTGTCCAAGTGACAATGGCAAGATGCCTTGCGTCCAAGTGAAAGCAGCCAATCTTTTATGATTTTGACGTTAAAGTTCCTCGGGAGTTGCTCTTTCATATTATCAACGCGCTGGTGGAGAGGGGATTTATTGTCGTTGGAGTATATGGATACACGTATTTTGGTAGAGTATTACAGTCAACAAGAAATCGGGCAATTTTTCGAAAAAGTTAATACATTCTTTAATGTAATGAGTTCAAGATTTTTCAAAGATTCAGATAAACCGTGACACAATGAATTTGGCACTCACATTGATGAGCCGCTTAGCATATTGAAAAATTTGGAATATCAAATATTTTTAACTTGAGGATATTACAAAATAAATGCCTCGTGCAATTTCAGAAAGGCATATTGCTTACAATAAATTCACTTCGTGAACTGTGTGAATTTATACGTGCTAAATGTTCACTAAAGTGCATTCTCATGTCTCGTTTAAACCAAAATGGTTTTGAAAGTTTTTTTTTCTCTCGTAGATAAGAAGCTTTGAAAGTGCAAATCAAATCCCTATACCTGTGGATTTCAAATTCAGGCTACGTTGATTGTTGTTTTGGATACGAAATGCCTCAACGCACAAAAACCCAGCTTTGTAAGAGACAATTATTAACACACCTGATAACTCATACTCGAAAAAAATCGGAAAATAATAACCACGTATGAAAGAAAACGGCGTATGGATTAAACTGTTAAAATACAAGAAAACTTGATATGTTAAGCTTTACCACATAGGCTCACCAAATTTTGTGTACTTTATAAAGGTTCGGATTTTGTATGTTTCGAATTGACGTTAGATGTAAAAGTTCTGCCCTGCATTTGTATTGAAACAAAATGTGAACTTTCTTTGCCTACGTGACAAAGTGGGACTTTTTTTCTCCAGAACAGAAGGATACAAGGAAAAATTAACGAACCATTTTGCAAAGAGTGATCAGTTGTAAAGTGAAAGAAATTATAATTTTAAAACCGCTGTTCTTAATAACTCAGTGAGCGTGACGTGGTTAGATGATTTTAAATAAGTGGCGAGAGTTCTGATCATTTTCAGTTCCACTACAGCTTCGATGTGTTAAAGAGTTTTGAATTTGGTGGCAGAGTATGAAACTTGCTCTTATCAGTACTGACATATACGTACTGTTCCAAATACGTTTTCCAGCTTCCCATGGACCAGTCAATTTTTAGAATGAAAACGGCAGTTATCTCTATGACTATCCTGCAAGTTTTTGTTAGTAAAAGGATAAATTGTAACGTGGTACGGGCTAAAATGTGTCGCACGGTAATTTTTTTTTATAGAAGAGAAACTTGAACTTGTACATTTGCAAAATGAAACCAGTTATGAGATCAGACATTCAAAATAAAATATTGGTTTTGTAGAGGGAAAACTATCGAAAATAAAGTTTATGAGCTGAAGTTGGGGTTTATAACTGTGTAGTTTTACTATGGCAGCTAGCTGTATATGTACAAATGTTTCACAAAATATACGTCGATGGCCACATTGTAGGCCACTAAATCTCATTTTCCGGTAATGGAGAGGGGAGGGGGAGGGGGAGATATCTCAGACTGACCCGACACTCTAGAAAGAAAAGTTGGTGATGATGAGGGGGAAGATTTGAAGATGGTTACTTCCATAGCACAGAGCTCGTTTCAACTGCCAGCTCGCCACTGGATGGAAAGTATACTGGAAGAAACCTCATAGCCACAGGGGATTACTGCTAACCCTTGGAAGTGTTGAATTGNCGCTCCTTGGACTGTGGTGACTACCATGTGAACCCGGCGAGGCAGTTAGGCGGCCGTCTTTCTGACACTATCATGTTGACTCTCTTGTAAAATTTGCCCCTGCACCATGTATTTGCAAAACATAATTAAAATTTTTTCGGCGTTCCTGTTGAAGATAGATATATAGAACTATAGACTTTTTTGAGCACGAAAATACGTATTTCTTGGCTATCAAAGACTTTTTTTTAACATTAATGTATAGCCTGTTTATGGTAAGATCAGAAACCTTAATAATTAAATTAACAGTTACTGAAAAAAACTAATTGTTATATCTACCTTGATACAGAGTTTCAGAGTATCATTTCTCCCATTTAAGATTTTTTTTCAAGTTTAAAAGGTTCAAAATTGGCTTAATAAAACAGAATTTCTTTAATATGTATTTTCCTATACCCAAATCTCACTTATTTCAAACCACGCAACAGCCTTAAGAGAACTTTATACCAGTGTTGCCAGCCCTACCACTTGTAAATGCAGTAGACTGAACCACTAAAAAACGGTAGAATACCATACATTTTCAAATTACATATTTTAACTTTTCAATTAAAATAAAAATATTTAATAGATGTTTGTTAATTTTAAATGACAAGAAAAAATATGATTCATATGTGCTCACCATAAAATAATATCGCCTGAGGACAACTGATACTCGTGGTCTACCCCAATACCTTTATTTACATGACTACAATCTTCTTCATTGTCATACATGACATTGTTAGATTTCCTTAGTATTGACTTTGTTACATCAAAAGAGTAGCATTGCGACTTTGAATAAAGTATATTTGGTTTTTATTAAGAGCCCACATATTGTCTTCGATGATAGATAGCCTGTTCCTTGTTTTGGTTTAAATTAAATATACTGATGAAAACACTCGTTCTACTGTAGCACTAGGGTGGGGTTGACTCAAACGGCACCACATAAGTTTGGAATCTCCATGTGATTTTTTTCGGACACTATTCCAGAATTCCTCAACGGTGTCCATACTGCTGCTACCACACCCAATTTCTATGTTTTGTAGCAATCGCCATTCTGTGTCAAGTTGCTGGATTTCATCTAGTTTCACCACTTTGGGAAACAGAGAAACCAGTGTGCTAATGGACTGAAATGTTGAGATTTTTGCAGGATACAATATTTAAAGAGAATTAATTATAAGATCATCGAAAGTGGAACGAACTGTTATCTTGTTCACTGCCTCAGTGTAAAAATCAAGGCAGCGTAACTTAAAAAGTATGACATGCTGCTCTGGCAGTTCTGATTTATACAACGATATTTGTAACTTCGCCCCAAAATAAATATTCTCCAATGGCAGAAAAACTCTGTGATCATTGTACTAAATTTTTTTATATTTATGTTAACCTCAGATGTTTGGGTTTAACATAACAGTCCAGAATAGTTCGCAAGACAGACACAACACTAGCCCTCAAATTATGAATTAGGTGATGCTCACTTTGCATTTGTTTGTTCAGAACATTGAACATGGGTAAAACAAAATCAAGAAACTAAAGATATAACTTATTATATAAAGATTTCAGCTTCTGAAGAATGGCATCGGATGCTAGCAATTTTTCTTCTGAGGCAGCGTGAGTGAAAAAAAAAGAGTGCGGACAACATGCTGCTCTAGAACACTGGGAACTACAAACTGAAGAGACAAACCATCTCGTTTGACTTGGATGCAAAATTTTATGTGGCTTGACATTTGCGAAACTTTGAAGCTCTTTAAAAGATAAGATGCCTTTACAAATGGAATGAAATTTAGTTGAAAACATTACGAACCAAGCCTTCTGGTTCACGTGGAAGTTTGGCACAAGCATACGATGAACACAAATTAAAAGAATGACAGATACACTTCATTATAAAAAAGTATGGCAGGTAATTTTTTTAAAATAGTAGCTAAAGAATGTCGTTTACCCACAATAACACTAGCACTATCGGCAGCAAAACCAATTAGGTTTTCTTTGTACGGAAAATGTTCTGCTTGAAATGACTGTGTCAAGAATTTCTGTAAGTTATCAGCATTAACTTCACTCGCGGGAATTAAATCGAAAAATGCATCATCTATACCNTTCACTCGCGGGAATTAAATCGAAAAATGCATCAGCAATACCTTCTCGAGAATCAACTCTGACAACCACAGACAAATGTTTTTGCAGAACTAGTATGTGTTGATTCATCAACAATGACTGAAAATTTCTTTTCTTTCTGTAAATTACTAAGTATACCCTTACTTTCCAGACTTAAAACATGCTTAACAATGGCTGTTGCTTTAGTACGCCCAAAAGTTTTTTTAATAGCAATTTTAAAATCAGGACAACGTGTTCTAATAAGAGGAGACAAATGACCCNAGTACGCCCAAAAGTTTTTTTAATAGCAATTTTAAAATCAGGACAACGTGTTCTAATAAGAGGAGACAAATGACCCGTAACACTGAACGAATTGTTGTGGTCTGCTACAAATGCAGCCAGACGAATTTCAGCTTCTCTGACTTTATTATTTAGACTGGTAGCCTGAGATGTAAAATAAGTTACAGTTTGCTGACCTNACGAATTTCAGCTTCTCTGACTTTATTATTTAGACTGGTAGCCTGAGATGTAAAATAAGTTACAGTTTGCTGACCTACAAGACGCTTCCCACATTGCAGATGTTTTTCAGATTCTACATGTCTTGCTAACATGCCTTTATCTCCCGAAACAATGTTAATATCACAGTCGCATGATTTACAAAACGCAAAACTACGTCCCTTTTTACTCTATTGAAACCAGTACTTAAATAGTTCCCTGCCAAGCCATTTAAATTAGGTTAAACATATTTTTTTTTAGAAAATAGCAAAAATAATTGCTCAAAGTCGTTAAGTTTTAATCCCAAAGAAATCATTATCCATGTGGNTTTTTTTTAGAAAATAGCAAAAATAATTGCTCAAAGTCGTTAAGTTTTAATCCCAAAGAAATCATTATCCATGTGGTAGACGATAATTATTTTTTTTATATATGCACAAATAAATTTTTTAAAATAAATAGTTTCTTTATACTAATTCTAAGGCGAATTTAAAAAAATATGAATGGTTAAACTGCCTAGAATGCAAATTATACTTTCAGTTCTGCGAAATATGTATTACATTACTTTAATTAGTATTATTATTATAAAGGAGGAACAAGGGAGATAGCTTTTTAATTCATACTCAAAGGATATAAGAATTATTTAATTAAAAATATTTTGTTTCCTGTTACAGTACATTTACTCAATATTTGTAATGTCTCCTTTGCAAGATAAAATATCGTGTATATTTTAATTTCCTTTAAGCTAAGAATAATGAATATAACTGCAAGTATCACAGTACATCTTTTATCATTTCGTCAACTGTATTCACAATTTTGCGAGTTCCGTCTACAACAAATGCAATGCCGTTGTCGAATGTATCCATTGCAGAGCTGAAAATACTCGCTTCTCTTCTATGGCGAATCTCAGCTGCAGCTACCGCAAATTCTGTTGCTACCATCCAGAAAATGTAGAAAAGAAGTAAGGACTTCATCTTAAAAGATAATTCAACACAGTCTTTGAAACAATGAGTGACGTACATGATAAAATTTAGTAAGGAAAATAAAAATATTTGTGAAGGATATACATTATTCTTAAAACTGTGGGACTCTTTTCCCGCCGTTTTGCCTGGAAAGATAACCATATGCAATCGAGTTGTTTTCTCTTTGTCTGAACGTCCTATGAATAAATTTTTAACAACCAGACGGATCTTTCTGAATTGTAAGGGATAGGATGATAACAAGTGTTTTCTCGACTCAGCGTTTCATAAAGGCATATATTTTGTATTTACGAAACCGCGACTGCATTAACATCTCAGTGCAGAAGCTTGATATGAGCACAAAAATGACGTATCAGTAGTCGTGAATAAGTCTGTACCACTGTGAGGCGAGGTAATACTTTACACATAATGTTTATAATCATTTATCCCAACACTCCTCATGTGGTAGTTTTGTACTCTTTCCACAAGCAAAACTAGAAGTGTTTGAATTACAAATAAATTAAACAATTCTCGGGAAACACAATAACATATATTAAATGGTTACTTGTACATACTATTATCCCAGTATTGTAACCCTGCCTAATAATTAATCAAATTATATAGCTGAAAAATAATGGATAGCTGAAATACTCAAATTTTGGTGAATATATTTCGAAATCTTATATAATTGACAAATATTTTTGAAAGCCTTTGAAAAAAAAAAAAAAAAAAAAATCTTTTTCGGGGATGTAATAAACAATGCACATTGTTCAATTGTGTGAACTGAATTCCGTTTCACATATCCACCTTAGTAGTACAGTGCATTTAGACAAAATTATACTCAAACCCAGACATTAAAAAAAACAAGATGAAACCATCACAGATGTGTTAGGTTACATCTCCTGGGCGTCCACAAAAAGTCCCGAAAAATCCCACGTTGGGTTTTCGCCATTTTGAAAAATAAAGCGGCAATGATGAATTTTTGTCTTTTTTTGGAGGGAAACATGTACCACTCAAACTATTTTACATTTTCAGTTGATATTTTTTTTCAAAATCTTTCTTATATAAGTGGCTAACACACCAAGTACCTACCTACATTATACTTTCACTCACTTTTATTCTGTTCACGTGGCTTTGAAAAATAATATTTTCTATTTTTTTTAATGTATAGTTGTAATGTTTTAGCGATTTTAATTAAAAAAGTTTGCAAGATGGAAAAATGTTCCAAATAAAACTTGTAGAGCGTTTAAAAACCAATCTGAATCATATGACATATTAGAATTGGGTTCACAGCGCAGCTTATTTGTAGGCGTGGCACATAGGTGGCAGAGCTTTAATTGTTGTACGGCGCGTGTATCGGTGGCTCGCAGCTAGACATAAAAAACAAAGTGATTAATTTAGTAAATTATTCAGGGCAATTCATTTACTAATTCAGAAAACGTCACAAGGAATCCCACGTCGGGTTTTGCTGCAGTGGACGCCATATTGGTTCAATANTTTTTTTTAGAAAATAGCAAAAATAATTGCTCAAAGTCGTTAAGTTTTAATCCCAAAGAAATCATTATCCATGTGGAAGACGACAATTATTTTTTTTATATATGCACAAATAATTTTTTTTAAATAAATATTTTCTTTATACTAATTCTAAGGTGAATTAAAAAAAATATGAATAGTTAAACTGCTTAGAATGCAAATTATACTTTCAGTTCTGCGAAATATGTATTACATTACTTTAATTAGTATTATTATTATAAAGGAGGAACAAGGGAGATAGCTTTTTAATTCATACTCAAAAGATATCAGAATGATTTAATTAAAAATATTTTGTTTCCTGTTACAGTACATTTACTCAATAATGGTAATGTCTCCTATGCAAGATAAAATATTGTGTACATTTTAATTTCCTTTAAGTTAAGAATAATGAAAATAACTGCAAGTATCACAGTACATCTTTTATCATTTCGTCAACTGTATTCACAATTTTGCGAGTTCCGTCTACAACAAATGCAATGCCGTTGTCGAATGTATGCATTGCAGAGCAGAAAATACTCGCTTCTCTTCTATGGCGAATCTGAGCTGCAGCTACCGCAAATTCTGTTGCTACCATCCAGAAAATGTAGAAAAGAAGTAAGGACTACATCTGAAAAGATAATTCAACACAGTCTTTGAAACAATGAGTGACGTACATAATAAAATTTAGTAAGGAAAATAAAAATATTTGTGAAGGATATACATTATTCTTAAAACTGTGGGACTCTTTTCCCGCCGTTTTGCCTGGAAAGATAACCATATGCAATCGAGTTGTTTTCTCTTTGTCTGAACGTCCTATGAATAAATTTTTAACAACCAGACGGATCTTTCTGAATTGTAAGGGATAGGATGATAACAAGTGTTTTCTCGACTCAGCGTTTCATAAAGGCATATATTTTGTATTTACGAAACCGCGACTGCATTAACATCTCAGTGCAGAAGCTTGATATGAGCACAAAAATGACGTATCAGTAGTCGCGAATACGTCTGTACCACTGTGAGGCGAGGTAATACTTTACACATAATGTTTATAATCATTTATCCCAACACTCCTCATGTGGTAGTTTTGTACTCTTTCCGCACGCAAAACTAGAAGTGTTTGAATTAAAAATAAATTAAACAATTGTCGGGAAACACAATAAAATATATTAAATGGTTATTTGTACATACTATTATCCCAGTATTGTAACCCTGCCTAAAAATTAATCAAATTATATAGCTGAAAAATAATGGATAGCTGAAATACTCAAATTTTGGTGAATATATTTCGAAATCTTATATAATTGACAAATATTTTTGAAAGCCTTTGAAAAAAAAAAAAAAACCTTTTTCGGGGATGTAATAAACAATGCACACTGTTCAATAGTGTGAACTGAATTCCGTTTCACATATCCACCTTAGTAGTACAGTGCATTTAGACAAAATTAGACTCAAACCCAGACATTAAAAAAAAACAAGATGAAACCTTCACAGATGTGTTAGGTTACATCTCCTGGGCGTCCACAAAAAGTCCCGAAAAATCCCACGTTGGGTTTTCGCCATTTTGAAAAATAAAGCGGCAATGATGAATTTTTGTCTTTTTTTGGAGGGAAACATGTACCACTCAAACTATTTTACATTTTCAGTTGATATTTTTTTTCAACATCTTTTTTATATAAGTGGCTAACACACCAAGTACCTGCATTATACTTTCACTCACTTTTATTCTGTTCACGTGGCTTTGAAAAAAAAAATATTTTTTTTTTTATGTATAGTTGTAATGTTTTAGCGATTTTAATTTAAAAAGTTTACAAGATGGAAAAATGTTCCAAATAAAACTTGTAGAGCGTTTAAAAACCAATCTGAATCATATGACATATTAGAATTGGGTTCACAGCGCAGCTTATTTGTAGGCGTGGCACATAGGTGGCAGAGCTTTAATTGTTGCACGGCGCGTGTATCGGTGGCTCACCGCTAGACATAAAAAACAAAGTGATTAATTTAGTAAAATATTCAGGGCAATTAATTTACTAATTCAGAAAACGTCACAAGGAATCCCACGTCGGGTTTTGCTGCAGTGGACGCCATATTGGTTCAATATNATTTACTAATTCAGAAAACGTCACAAGGAATCCCACGTCGGGTTTTGCTGCAGTGGACGCCATATTGGTTCAATATTCTGTTTGGTTTGAAGTGGAGTGTACAACTCCTCCTTGCGATGCTCTTGAATCACTACCAGTAATGTACTTCGTTGATATACTGGAGTTTGTGTACTTGAGTACTCTGAGTTTGTGGATTTAGTTCATCGATATGGTGGGAATTGTGCACATGGTTGTTAGAGCACAAAGAAGTGAGGAGTGGTACCTGCATCTGCAAAAAGTTAAGCTCATTCTTCCATACTTACATGCATCTGGTCACATATATCTTCAGGAAATGCACAACGTTCTATCTACCTTGCCCGAAGAAGAACTCCAAAAGTTTATAGGTAAATGCTATTTCAACATCAGGCGAAGTGAGAAATTAAGGTGCGGAATTTGGAGTGATATGGCCATTGAGAAGTGNGTAAATGCTATTTCAACATCAGGCGAAGTGAGAAATTAAGGTGCGGAATTTGGAGTGATATGGCCATTGAGAAGTGCTGATGCAAGCTATGAACAGCAGTGATGGTACGACACGGGGCAGAGAGATTTCACCTACTACTATTGCTACTTGGGTGCACTCCATGCCAGCATCCTAAAGAATAGTGGATGCAGTGAAGGAATTTGCAGGTGTGGCGTCCACCTCCTCAGAACAGCATGTGGACTTGCGGGAGTCTCGTCAGCATCGTGATGCCAAANGTAAATGCTATTTCAACATCAGGCGAAGTGAGAAATTAAGGTGCGGAATTTGGAGTGATATGGCCATTGAGAAGTGTTGATGCAAGCTATGAACAGCAGTGATGGTACGACACGGGGCAGAGAGATTTCACCTACTACTATTGCTACTTGGGTGCACTCCATGCCAGCATCCTAAAGAATAGTGGATGCAGTGAAGGAATTTGCAGGTGTGGCGTCCACCTCCTCAGAACAGCATGTGGACTTGCGGGAGTCTCGTCAGCATCGTGATGCCAAAGATGTTCAGTGCTTCACACACTGTTTCCAGAAACATAATCCATTCGAGAGAACATTTCAGCTTGCATCTCTGTCTACTGGCATTTTAGCTGATGAAAATTTAAATTTTGACAAGACACTACAAGATGGTATTGCTGCAATGAAGCAAATTGAGGGTATGAAATTCATCCGAAACGCAAGTTAGTCGTGGCATCTCTGGGTAGTCTAACGAGGTGAATGACAGTGTGTATTAAATCAGTCTGAATCAAACCCCAGCAGCTTTTTCACTCTGTGTGCATCGTAAGGACTGTAGGACATATGTCTGATATCATCAAATTTGAACTTTCTGAAAACCCCCTTCCCTTTTCAATGAAGGTATAATAAAGAAGGGTACGAAATCATACATTGAGCGACTTTTCTCAACGACTCCGAACCAACCTACAGCAAACTGTGCCTCAACACAAAGTGTGTCCTATGTAGTCGATCGTGGACACCTCCTTCATCGTGTTGTATGGCAGCAGACAGCGACATTTATAGAAATATACTAGCAGTATAAATCATATGTTACTAGCATAGTAGGGACACGCGCAGTCGTATTCAATGGGTATGATGGAGGACCGAGCACAAAAGACGAGGAACATTTGCCTCGTTCAAGGAAGGCTTGCCACATGGATGTAGTGGTGGAAGATTTTGTATGTGTCACCCTATGACGGACTGAATTTCTATCAAACAATTGCAACGGAATGTTACTCATCTCCCTTGTGAGCCATCATTTGCAAAGTGCAAGGTGCAAGGTACTTTAGGCTCATGCAGATGCTGATGTGCTAATTGTGTCAACAACTATTGCAGAGGCCGGAAAAAGGGCTTGAAGCAGTCTTCATTTGTGAAGATACAGATTTGCTTGTTATCCTCGTCGCCCTTGCTCCACCGAAAATCTTCTTGAACATGATTCTGCCGGGAACGAAGACTAATCCTGATAAGATTCACTATCTCGGAGCTATTCAAGAACAAATAGGGGAAATTAAGGACTTTCTTATAACTTCGCATGCCTTCACAGGATGCGATACAGTTTCACCACTTCCCGAAAAGGCAAGATCGCGCCTTTCAAAAAAGTTCACAACGATAAGCAGCTCAGAGAAATTTTGCACATTTTCAACGATCCTCAAGCATCAGGTGATGCTGTGGCTTATGCTGGTGAGGCTTTCTTCTCTCACTGTATGGGTCAAAAGGAAGTGGAAATTGACACAGATTACGTCACCAGTTTTATGTGAAGACAATAACTAAGCAGCCGGTTCATGNTCAAAAGGAAGTGGAAATTGACACAGATTACGTCACCAGTTTTATGTGAAGACAATAACTAAGCAGCCGGTTCATGCACAGTTCAACTCGGCTATTATTCCTTCAACATCCGCAGTTGCTCGTCAGCACTCACTCCGAGTCTTTCGTCAGATCCAGGAAAAGCGTGGTGTTAATATGGTTCCACTTTGCTGGGGATGGAAAATAGTGAAAGGATGTCTCCGTCCCATACCAAGTTCGAAGAACGCTGCCCCATAAGACCTATTGCATCATGTCTTGTGTAGCTACCCAGACGAATGCGAAAAGAATTGCGAGTCCCGCAGAAGCTCTTTAAAATGCTCTACCATGTGCGTGTATTGCGAGGGACATGGCTGCAGCAACAGGGATGTAGAAGATGACGAGGCCGTAGATGGAGATTTGCATTTACCTGAACAGAAAGATACAGATGACGTCGAAAAAGACGCACACCAACATATAGCTCAGCATCCACGACTAGTGTAAATCGAGACTGCTGTGCGTAAAGGCAGTGCCGTTTTTTATGTCAGTGTATTGTCTTTAAGGTGATACAATAAAATAAAAGATTCGTAACTTTTCCCATCCCGTTATTGGAAGATTATTGTCTTTAACAAGAACTTTAGTTGCGAAACAATTGAAACTGAAATCACTTACGAAAATTTTTGAGTCGTACCACTTCATACCAGGAGAGCTGCTTCATCATCCATCCAGTGGGCTGCTAACATGTTAGTGCAACTCCACATCCGAAGACATGTAAGAGGTTAGCTTACAAAAAAAATTTAATTTTGCCTTATTGTGTTGTTTTACAGCTATGTTTTTCTGAAATTATTGCCTGAATTTTTTGAAATGTAAATATAAAAATTCAACTTTTGTGTTGTTAATGTTTTGTTCTGTACTGCCCATGTCAACTGACCCGACATGCGATGCCTACAAATAAGCTGCACTGCGAACCCAATACATGGCAAAGTTATAATATGTTGTATGATTCCAATAGGTTTTTAAACCCTCTACAAATTTTATTTAAAACATTTTTCAATATTGTAAAACATTTAAATTTAAATCGCAAAAATATTGCAACTTCAGATTAAAGAAAATAGAAAATATGTTTTTTTATGCCATACAAACGGAATAAAAGTGAGTGAAAGTATAATCTAAGTACTCAGTGTGAAAGCCACTTTAATAACAAACATATTGAGAAAAAAAAACACTATCTGAAAATGTTAAATAGTTTGAGTGGTACATATTTTTCCCCAAAAATAGGCGAAAATCCACTATGGCAGCTTTATTTTTGAAAATGGTGGAAAACCCAACGAAGGACTTTTGGAACTTTTTAGGGACGTTCAGGAGATGTAACCTAACAGATCGGTAAGGATTTTGTCTTTTTTTTTTCTTTTTCTTTTTTTTACTGTTTGGGTAAAAATTTAATTGCACTCTTATATATTTTCCTTTTTTCGTTGGACTGAGTTCAATGAAGTTACGAGTGTCAGCGTGACTGTGGATAAACGCGTGGCTGAATGCACGGGTAAATGAGCATGGTTTATTGTAAGAGTGTGCACGTTATTGTAAGAATGTGAGTATGTTTGCACGGAGCTTATATTTTTGGGTGCATGTGGGTATGTGGGACTGTCACCAGCACGTGTTAGTGTGCACATGGCAGTGTTTATGAGGGTGTTATCGTGTGTTCATGCCTGAGTTTGTAAGGATGTGTGAAGTTGAGCACGTGGCTGTTAACGCATATTCCATTCACGGTTACTTCCATCATTTCTGAAGCCTCTCTGAAGTTCTGCTTTNGGACTGTCACCAGCACGTGTTAGTGTGCACATGGCAGTGTTTATGAGGGTGTTATCGTGTGTTAATGCCTGAGTTTGTAAGGATGTGTGAAGTTGAGCACGTGGCTGTTAACGCATAGTCCATTCACGGTTACTTCCATCATTTCTGAAGCCTCTCTGAAGTTCTGCTTTCAACTATACCCCCGCCTTATGCAAACAAAGCTTAACCAAGTCTATAAAATTACACCAAAGGGACAAGGCATCGCATTCGTGCGCAGTCAGTGTAATAATATTTTGCATATGAACTATTTCTTACTAGGCATTACAAACATACTTTTTTCACTCCTTTTTTATTAGTATTTATGATAAATTAAATATTATAAATTGTAGATAAAATATATGATAATGTAATTTAATCCAAAATAAGGTACTTTTACTTTAACAGAAGTATAATACGCTTGTGATACATGACATAATAATTATTTTATCNTTACTAGGCATTACAAACATACTTTTTTCACTCCTTTTTTGTTAGTATTTATGATAAATTAAATATTATAAATTGTAGATAAAATATAAGTTAATGTAATTTAATCCAAAATAAGGTACTTTTACTTTAACAGAAGTATAATACGCTTGTGATACATGACATACTAATTATTTTATCTTTATTTTTATTTATATTGATTATTTTATCTGATTTATGGTAGTTTTACCGTGACATAAAAGTCATAACACATGAACATGATTGCCGTAAAATTGCACTGACTTTGGTGGAAACGCTGCTGCCACAAACATTTTGTGCAAAATCACACAATATT